>CAUYLG010024752.1:0-10114 GCA_963573385.1 Cacajao melanocephalus
GAGTGGCTCCTCCATTGGGTAGCTCCCAGTTTGTGGGCAACAGAAATTCGTCTGAAATTGCAGTGTCCACACGCTCTCTGTGCTTTCATTGGGAGCTACAATCCTGAGCTGTTGTTAATCAGCCATCTTGGATCTCTCTCCTCCCGGTGATGAAGTTTTTTCTGTTTCTTAGTTTTCCTTTGGCAGATGCCCCTGCCCCACAGAGCTGGACCTTCCTGGTTCGGCTGTGCTTGCTGTGAAACTCTCAGTCCTCAGCGTTTCCAATTGCTGTTCTCTTTGTGGGGATGGGACCAGCTGAGCCTGACTCAAAGGGCACCCCATCCTGTATACTCTGCACCGAGAAGCGCCGTGCTGGGGTGCTGGCAAAACAGCTACGCCGGCCAAAAAAGTCGCGCTGGTGACCTGTGTGGCTCCTCCACTGGGAATCTCCCGGTCTGTGGGCAACAAAAATTCGTCTGAAAGTGCGGTGTCCACTCACTCTCTGCACTTTCACTGGGAGCTACAATCCTGAGCTGTTGTTAATTGGCCATTTTGGATCTCTCCTCAAATGAAGGAATTTATGAGTGAATCATGAAATAGATGAGAATAAAAGAATGGGTGAGTATATGAACAAATGAATGGATGAGTGAATGAAGGAATGAATGAGTAAATGAAGGAATGAATGAGTGAATGAAGGAACAGATGAAGAAAAGGACAGGAGAATGTTAGAATGAATTAATGAGTGAATGAAGGAATGAACAAGTGAATAAAGAAATGGATGAGTAAACAAAGGAATAGATGAGTAAATAAAGGAATGGATGAGTGAGTGAAAGAATGGATGAGTGAATGAAGGAATATGTTCGAAACTGAAGGAATGGATGAATGAATGATGAAATAGATGAGAATGAGGAATGGGTGAGTGAATGAGGAATGGGTGAGTGAATGAAGGAATAAATGAGTGAATGAAAGAATGGATGAGTGAATGAAGGAATGGATGAGTGAATAAAGGAATAAATGAATGAGTGAATGAAGGAGTGGATGAGTGAATGGAAGAATAGCTGAGGAATGAAACAATGGACTAGAGAATGAAGGAAGGAATGGATGAGCAAATGAAGGATTGGAAAGAGAATGAAGGAATGGATGAGTGAATGAAGGAATAAATGAATAAATGAGTAAGGAAATGGTTTAGTGAATGAAGAAATGTATAAAGGAAAACTACTTTTTCTAAGGAGGTATCCATATTTGAAAAGCTGAATTTTGTTGTTTCAGAAAGACCACCCTGCTCAGGGAAAAAAAGACTATTGTTTAATATTTTTTCTGAAATAGATGTGTGAGCAGGATTATTTTTAAATGGATTTATTCAGCATGACCACACATCTTTTCATAGTGTTGATGCCCAGACCCTGTCCCAGGCACGTGGTTGGCATCTGGTAGGAGATACTTTTAAACTCTTCCTGACTGATTAAAAAATGCAGCCAAGGTGGGGATCACAACTTTAAATGACACACATTTGAGAACAGCTGCATGTTCAGAGAGATGACTCTAGTGTTTTCAACAAGACAAAGGATGCTACGATATTAACCTTTTAAATGACAAGTGTCCCAGCCTGTCTGTAGGAAACATGTGTGACTGCAGAAGCCATGTTAACTGCCTGGTGCTGCTGGTCTTCTCCGGAGTCTCATCTGCATCTGTGGCCTTCCCTCGGCTGTCCTGGTTTTTGTGTTCGGGGCTTTCAGCAGAGAATTCTCCTCTCAATAGTTGACAGTACTGTTTACCAAAGATCCTGCAGTGGTTTCCTGTCACTGTTTAACAAATTACTACACATTTTCCAGCTTTTATCTCCTCGTTCTGTAGGTCAGAATGTGGGACAGCTCAGGTGGGTTCCTTGTTGACCATCTCGGAGGCTGGAATTTGGGTGCAGCTCTCAGGGAGCTCTGGGGGCTTAGTAGCTCTGAGGGTATTTCAGTGGCCCCAATACTCAATGTCTTCAAATACCATCAACATGCGTTTTGCTCACAAATCAAAAAGTTGGTTAGGGGGTCAGAGATGGCTTCTTGCTGCCCTGCTTGGCACCCACAGGCCTGACTGGCACTAGGACTGGCATCGCCTGAAGGTCTGCCCACTCTTCCATGCTACGTCCTGGCCAGGGCCCCCAGTATCAAGGGGCTGGAACACAGCCCAGGGGAGATCTTCTCTCTATGTGGTCTCCCCACCTGAGCTCCCCTGCATGGCCCTGGGGGTGCTCCTCTCTAAGTGGTCTCTCCACCTGAGCTCTCTGCCTGCACCTTCAGAGCAGCTGGACCCCCTCTGTGCTGGCACAGGGCTTCCAAGTTACTTGCTCCCAAGGAAAGAACAAGTGGCACAACCCTGTCTTCCTCTCAGGCCTGAAGGAGGGTACCTGGGGGCTGCAGTGTCCCTGCTGGTGCAGGCTGTGTACAGATTGGGGCATCTTCCCCAATCCCCAATCACTGGTGCCTGACAGGAGGGAAACAGCCTCCACTCTGTTGGGAATGGAAGCTACAGAAGAGTATGCAGGGCCGGAAATGCACCTGTGGCTGCTTTGGGAGTATCAACTTAGCCATCCCAGGTGTGTAATTATCACCGAATTTGGAAATGTCTAAGCCATTATTACGTGTGTTTTTCCTCACCACTTCCCCCTTTTACTACAATTCCATGTCTATTATATTTAATATACTCTCCTGAGTATTGTTCTAAATGGCACTAAGGAACTAAAACTAGTTCCTTATGAGTTAAAGACCTGGCACTAAGGTTGAAGTTTGTCTCACTTTCTGTCTCACTTTGGGTAGTTTCTCTTGCCCTTTCTTCCAGTTCTCCGATCTTTCCTTCTGCCACGTCTAAACTCCTGTTAATCCCATCCACAGTGTTCCCCACATCTGATACTACTTTTTTCATGTCTACAAGATCCATTTTCATATTTTCTATCTTTCTTGTTACTGTGTTTATTTCCTTTAGAGCCTTGAGTTTACTCATAATATTTATAATAACAGGTTATGATGTGTTCATTCCATCATCTCTGTCAGCTGGGTATGGTTTTCATTGCATTTTCTCTGCTAAGGGGGCATTTTCCTCATTTTTCAGACTATATGAAATGTTTTTATTGCCTGCTAGGTATTGTGAACATCACGTGAGACAGCTGTATTTTATTTTGTTTGTTAGGAGACTCATGCCTTTTTCAGGCTCACAGTTGAATTACTTGTGCGTCAGCGTGACTTTCTTCAGCCTTGTGATGGCCTTTCCCATCTAAGACTAGTCTGGCTTCTAGAACTCTACTCATGTCTTATGTATTAGGAGGCCTCTCCATTGCATTCTTATGGTGCATTGCGACCTTCCCAGGTCTGTGTGAGTACTGAGACATTTTCAGCCTGAAGATTCTCGGTGCCTTTTTCAGTGACCTCGTGGGCTTTTCACCCGGCATGCTGACCAGGGCCCAGCCGAGTACTCAAGGGCTCCCTGCACATCACAGGAGTCTCTGCTGGGTGGCTCTGCTTCCCTGTGTGCTGCCCACACAGCGTGGCCGTCTCAGCCGCCCTGAGCTTAAGCTGTCTCTCCACTCCTCAGCCCTGGTTCTGCTGCCCACACAGCGTGGCCGCCTCAGCCACCCTGAGCTCTCAGCTCCATCTCTCCACTCCACAGCCCTGGTTCTGTTGCCCACACAGCGTGGCCGCCTCGGCCACCCTGTGCTCTCAGCTCCATCTCTCCACTCCTCAGCCCTGGTTCTGCTGCCCACACAGCGTGGCTGTCTCAGCCGCCCTGAGCTTAAGCTGTCTCTCCACTCCTCAGCCCTGGTTCTGCTGCCCACACAGCGTGGCTGCCTCGGCCACCCTGAGCTCTCAGCTCCATCTCTCCTCAGCCCTGGTTCTGCTGTCCACACAGCGTGGCTGCCTCGGCCACCCTGAGCTCTCAGCTTCTTCTCTCCACTCTACAGCCCTGGTTCTGTTGCCCACACAGCGTGGCTGCCTCGGCCACCCTGAGCTCTCAGCTCCATCTCTCCACTCCACAGCCCTGGTTCTGCTGCCCACACAGCGTGGCCGTCTCAGCCGCCCTGAGCTTAAGCTGTCTCTCCACTCCTCAGCCCTGGTTCTGCTGCCCACACAGCGTGGCCGCCTCGGCCACCCTGAGCTCTCAGCTCCATCTCTCCACTCCACAGCCCTGGTTCTGTTTGCTTTTACATTCCTGGTCTGTCTGCTGCAGCAAGGAGGCTGTGCCAGGAGGTGAGCGGGCAGATGCCTAGGGCTCATTGTCTCTGTCTCCCCTCTCTCATAAGTCTCCACGATGAGCTGATGGTTTCTATCTGCAAATGTGTGTTTCCCATGTTTTATCTAGTTTTCTATTTTTTTTATGGGAGGGAAGCATTTCCTGTAACTTGTCCTTCACAGGTGGAAGAAGACCTCTAGAGTTAAGTTTTATTTTGTTTTGTTTTATAGAAGACAGAGTCCTGTATCTAATCAGCACCCAGACAATCTTAGCTGAATTCATTTCAAACAATGCACCGAGAAGTTGATGATGACTTGAATGAAAAAGAAAAAAAAATCATCAAAAATGAGATTTGTCCTTTCATACCCCTTATTAGCTATTTGTGCATGGCAAATTAACAAAAGCTAAAAAAGGAAGCTTAAGAAAAAAATATTTTATTTACTACACTAATGAGTATTCTAAGTGTTAAATTCATTAAATTAAGTGATGGTAGAATTTGTATTAATTTTTACTTAACTTCTCAATTCCTATAAGATAGAAGCAATGTAGATCAAAATCTGTTTACATATCCTCCAAAACAGAACAAATGAAGGAGAGTAAATCAGCCCGTAACCAATGTCTGCAGTTCGGCCGGGAGGCAGACAATACTGTAATGTTTCCTGCACATGCAGGTGAAGACATGATTCTCCGAAACCATCACAGCAGCCCCGCTCCAGGCCAGAGTGCAGAGCTGGGCCTAAGGCATCCAGAGAGATGTCAGGATGGTATTAGCGAATGCATGGCGTAACTTCATAAAAGTAAATCAAATTAAAAGTGAATCAAACGGAGGCATACAAGCACCTGCATACATGTGTAAGAAGCTCCACAGAATTGTTTGCTGAAGTTGCTCCCAACATGGAAAGAACACAAAGTTCATTTACAGGAGAAATTATCAATATATCGTAATGTCATCATCAAAGGAAAGACGACGGGTTGATGGGGCGGTGCCGGGAGCTAGACCGGGAGTGCGGGAGGTTGGGCTTCAGAAGCCCTCCTGTCAAGGGAAGGACAGTTGTGCCCTCGGGTCTCCCATGCAGCGTGAAGACTCATTCCTGCAGGAAGTTAATACAGTCAAAATCCTTGGTCCCCTGGAGCGTCCCTTGTCTGTCTTCTTTGAGTACCAATTCTGTAGCTATGGATTTGCCTGTGGATTCATACGTTATTTGCTGTTGTTGTTTGTGGCAATTGAGAATAATATCTCAAAACTCACATCACTTTTGAATTTGTTGTGTACGGAGGCATCCATGGGCATGCCACTGAGCATAATACTAATTATTTATATCAGCAGGTGGTGGACATGGAACTCCAGAGTGTGTGCTTACTAACTCCTACTGTGATCACAGAAAGAAAACAGCTAATCATGAGTTTCTTGTATAAATGACTTAATAATAGTTCATTACATTTTCCAAAAATAATATAAAATTTAATAGTTTTTATATTTTTAATATTAACAAAGTAAATTTTATTTTCTTTCTAATACATGATTTAGTGTTTTATAAGAAAATAATTTTGAAAAATATATTAAAATAACTTTTTACTATTTTACACTTAATTTACATTTTCCAGAAAATAGGTAAAGTTCTGAGGACTTTGAAGACAATATGTTGAATGAGGTAATCCTGTTTTATTTTTCCCGTATAAGAGCAAAACATCATCATCTGTGATGCAGCTGAAAGGAAAAAAGGAAAAGTACATTTTATGGCACAAATATACAGTGCAATGCACTAATTATGAATCTCTGTATTACTCATCCAAATATTGTCGAGACGCTACTGGAGCCCTGTAGGAGGATGTTTAAGAGGTTTTGTCGTAGATTTCACGTTGCTGACTCTCAGTCATTTAGAAACCATCCTTCAGCAGTTTTTATTTTGTCAAAGGAAGCCTGGTTCAAGGCAGGGACCCGGATCACAGGCCCTGTGGGTCCCCCAGCCCAGCGCCTGTTTCTAAGCATTTGGACCCACGTTGGTCATCTCTGGCCTGGAGATGAGAGCGGAGGCCACACAATGGAGAAGGCCAGGGAGCAAGCGAGGAGCCCCCACACCGCCCGCAGGTGCCTGCAGGTGCTGCCGGCCTCCTCAGCCGCAGGTCTCCTTCCTGCACTAATCACAGTTTGAATCACCATCCCTAGGACACTTCACATTTGCACACACTTCACAGGCCAACTCCCGAGCCCCTCAGGAAAGGCTTCAGTTGCTTCGTATTATTTCATGTGAAAAAGAGAAAAGAGAAAGTGGAAAAACAGAAACACAGGGTGTGGAGACCCCCCTCAGTGAAAGCACTGAAAACATGGGGGGATCTAGAACTCGCGTCTTCTCTCGGATGGTTCTGTTCATGGTAATAATAGGAAGTGTAAGTAGCTATTATCAAGGATTCCCTACGGAGAATCCACTCCCGGGGACAATTCCTCCCTGCAGTCTGAGCCCAGCTCTACTCTCAGCCTGGGGCTCTGTTTCTCATGGGACTTCTGGGGTCTCTGAAGAAAACGTATTGGAAGAATCCATCCTCTGCGTGGTAGAAGCAAGCGAGCTTTCCCAACCACGCAGCAGGGGAGAGGCTTCTCCAGACAAGTGGGAGGCCGACCAAGGACCGCCGTGAAAAGGCCACGGCAAGAATGACAAGGCTCTGCGTGGCTGGAGCAGAAGCCAGGCCACAGGTGGGGGGACACGGCCCTGTAGCCCCTGAGAAGCCACTGGCCGCTGAAGACATAGAAGCCCCACAGGCCAGGAGGCTGTCGGCCCACACAGAAGATGTTTGCACGGATCAAGGGCGGCTGAAGGCAGGACGCCTCGTCGGAGGCTGCTGAAACATCCCCCAGTGTGAGGAGGCAAACCCCAGGCTGGGGTTGGGGTGGAGCGACGAGGGGGTCTCTTTCTGCTCAGGCCCTGTCTGCGCACCATCTTCTGCAGTGGAGGAGCCTGGGGGAGGGGGCACGTGCTCTGTTCCCACAACCTCACACCCTGTGGATTCCAGGCAGGATCAAGACTTACAGATGAAACATAAATAGGTAAAGCACCACCCTTCCCCCCAGAATCACAAACAACAGCCAACTTGATTCACAGCCCAAGCTTCTGTGTCCGTCTGGGCTGATGCTGCCCTGTGATGAAATGCTTTCCTGGTTCCTTTAATGCAGAATTATTTCTTAACGCAGCAAAGGGAAAAATTGGTTGCTATTTCCAACCTTAAAATGACTTTAAGCAACAGCTTTCTTTCTTTTATCCTGTGCATTCAATCAAGTGTCAGCCTTCACGTGGAGCTAAAATCCACTGTCCAGACAGTGGAAAAATTACAATAATACAGCTACTAAAATAAGGTTGAACAGCACATCGCACCACCAAAGCCTTGGTGTCCTGAATAGAAGAGTTTGTGTTTTTGTCAGACATGCGATTTGCTGAAAAGAACTCCCATCGTGGCCCCTGCTCAGCGCGTGATGCATGGTCTACAGTAGATTCATTTAAAGCAATTTTAGCACAGTGAAGGCAGTAATTACCTAACAATGGCCATAACGCCGATGCCAGACTGCTGATTTTGTGCAAGTCGAAGTTACTTACTTTGGAAGAGCTCCCTTTTATTCTCCTTAGACGGAGGAAAAGGAATGTTTGGGGGATGCTGGAAAACAAGGTGCATTTTGTTTGGATTTTCTTTAAAAAATTGAATGGGTGGTCAAATAAGCATATTGTTTTCAAAACATTCTCTTGGACTTCAGCTTGCAAGTCATTGCCAGAGTGTCAGGACACTGCAGGCTCCTACGCATTCATTTCCACCTCGGAGATGTGTTCTGAATATAAATTGTGTTTAGAATAATTTGTGAGCATGTGATGGAAGCTCCGTCCCTTGCCAGCTGGCAGTGTGGCGAGGCACGGAGCTGCTCCTGTCTTGTGCTCCCCAGGGTGGAAGACGGAGGTGCACACCAGGGACCCAGCGTGTGGCACAGCCCCCAGAGACCCTCACGTGCCGTGGAAACAGCTCCGCCTTTGCTCAGGGTTACGGACGACTGGCTAAGTCCCACCTGGGCACCCCGCAAGGCCGCTGACGCAGGCAGTACGACTGCCAGCGTCTCTTCTCCTCACACCCTTGTCACGGCTTGGTCTTTCCTACCATATCCATCTAGAATGCTCTGCGTGGTGGTAAGGACGTTTGCAAGCTGCCTGCTTCCTGGCTGGCCCCCATTTCCGACGTGACCTCCCTGTGGGTTGGTGTCAAAGGCTTTCCCATCAGTTCTGTGACCTACAAGTCACCATCTGCAGGCATTGCCCTCGCTTCTGAAATGCCGTTTCTGCCCTACTTTCCCAAGTTCGTTTTTCCTCCAAGACTAAATTTAATTTCTTCTCTATTTGATAGCCTCCTCTGACTAATGTAACCCTTATCCACTTCCTTTTCTTCTGCTAAATTCCTACAAAATGTGTGGTCTGGACCTCCAAGAAAGAGCTTAACCATGGACAGTGTCAGCTTCGGGCAACTGCGTTCTGTGTTGCTTTTCCTCCCACCTGCGTGCTGGGGAGGGTTACAGCTCCCTGTGCCGGCACACGGCTAAAACCCGCAGACCTAGAGAGTGCCCTGCAGGCAGCATGTCTAGACTTTGGCCAGAGTTTGGCAAAGCCTTCCAGTGTGGCCTTGTGCCCTGGATGGATGTGGATGAACTTCAAGGTAGCAGCTATTTAGAAATTCCCAGAGTCTGCGCGTGACCTGCGGCCTACTTGGAGTCCTGGGGAAAGACCAGTTATTGTCACCACGGTCACCTGGGGCAGAAAACGCCTCCGATGCCTCTCACTCCTGATCACGGCCTGAGCTGTGAGCCATGCTGACACTGGTCACACTGGCAGCATTAACCTGCCCACCCTTCACAGGAAGCTTCTGTGCAAGCCTGCGAGGAAGACCTGGAAACTGCTCTTAACTACTGA
Organism: Cacajao melanocephalus; assembly: GCA_963573385.1. NCBI lineage: Eukaryota > Metazoa > Chordata > Mammalia > Primates > Pitheciidae > Cacajao > Cacajao melanocephalus. The sequence goes on from CAUYLG010024752.1 coordinate 9,132, forward strand.
AAACAAGTAAATCTTTGGGAAAATTCAGTGTCTTTACAACTACTGAAGTAACAGTGTTACTTCAAATACATGCAAAATGTACAAGTGGGATGGAGCCCTTTCTCTGACTCATCAGGTTCCTTACCTTCATAGCAGCTCTGACAGCAGGTTGGAAACATTAGGACGTGTACTGCCCTGTGTGGATGGCTCATATGTGTACTCTTAGGATACATACTGCCCTACACGGATGTCTTGCGTGTGTACCGTTAGGATGTGTACTGCCCTAGATATTGGCTAGCGTGTGTACCATTAGGATGTGTACTGCCCTAGATGATGTCTCGTGTGTGTACCATTAGGACATGTACTGCCCTATATGATGGTTAGCGTGTGTACTGTTAGGATATGTACTGCCCTATATGATGGCTAGTGTGTGTACCTTTAGGATGTGTACTGCCCTACATGATGGCTAGCGTGTGTACTGTTAGGATGTGTACTGCCCTTGATGATGGCTAGCATGTGTATTATTAGGATGTGTAGTGCCCTACATGATGGCTAGCATGTGTACCGTTAGGATGTGTACTGCCCTACATGATGGCTAGCGTGTGTACTGTTAGGATGTGTACTGCCCTCGATGATGGCTAGCATGCATACCGTTAGGATGTGTAGTACCCTTGATGATGGCTAGCATGTGTACTGTTAGGATGTGTACTGCTCTACATGATGGCTAGCGTGTGTACTGTTAGGATGTGTACTGCTCTACATGATGGCTAGCATGCTGGCTAACATTAAGTTATCGCTGGGCTGGAGATAAAGGCATTGGTGAGATGAGCACTTCTCTAAGGCACTGGTACTTAGATTAAGCGCAGAAAACACACTGAATGTGAAAATAGTGGACCCCCAAGCAGGGAATATGGCTCACAGCCTTTTGACCTATGCTTCCCTGGCCAGACACAAGTCGGCATCCTATTTGTGTCTGGGGACCCTGGCTAGGGACTCAGAGAAAG
>CAUYLG010024754.1:0-26736 GCA_963573385.1 Cacajao melanocephalus
ACTTTTTTGCCCGGGAATCTCCTGGTCTGGCTCCCTGTTTCCGACCCCTTTTTAATCGGATGAATGGGCGATTCTGCCTTCCCGAAGCTCCACTTGCCAGCTAGAAGGGAGACCCAGACTAGTGTATTTTGTACGGAGAACCGCCGTGCCGGGGTGCCGGCAAAACAGCTGTGCCGGCCAAAAGAGCTGGGCTGGTGACCCATAGGGCTCCTCTGCCTGGGAATCTCCTAGTCTGTGGGCAATAAAAATCCATCTGGAAATATAGCATCCACTCACCCTCTGCGCTTTCACTGGGAGCTGCAATCCTGAGCTGTTCCTAATCAGCCATCTTGGATCTTCTCCTTTGTACGTGTTCTTTATCGAGGTGAGGAAAATCCCCTATATTTGTAGTTTGCTGGGAATTTTTAATTTTTAATCACAATCAAAAAGATTGTTAGATTTTTTCAAATGCTTTTCCTGCATTTATTAATATGATTATATAAGTGTTTTTATTTAATCTGTTGATGTAATGGATTACATTGATTTATTGATTTTTTAATGTTGAACTAACCTTGTATACCTGGAGTAAATCCTGTTTGGTTGTGGCATATAATTCCTTTTACACATTGTTGGATTGATTTGCTAATATTATACTGAGAATATTTTGTATCTATATTCATAAGAGATATTGGATTTTGGCTTTCTTTTTTTGCAATGTCTTCGTCTGGTTTTGGTAATAGAGTAATGCTGCTCACAGAATGAGCCAGGAAGTTTTTCTTCTGCTTCTGTTTTCCTGGAGGACATGGTAGAGAATTGGTATAATTTCTTCCTTTAATGTTTGGTAAAATTCACTAGTTAAACCATTTGGGCCTGGCACTTTGATTTTTGAAAGTTAATTAATTATTGATTTAGTTTCATTAGTGGATACAGCTCCAATCAGATGATTTATTTCTTGCGTAAATTTTGATAGTTTTTGTCTTTCAAGGAAATAGTCCATTTCATCTCAGTTATTTTTAGTTACCAATGTAAGTAATTTGTAACTTCTTTTTATCTTGATTACCCTGGCTAAAGGTTTGGCAATATTATTGATCTTTCTAAAGAACCAGCTTTTGGGTTCATTGATTTTTCTCTAATGCTTTCTTGTGTTAAAATTCATTGATTTATGCTTGAATTTTTATTGTTTCTTCTGCTTTTTTAAAATTTTAATTTTAACTTTTGTCTTAGTTACAAGGATTACATTTGTAAGTTTGTTACATGGGTATATTGTGTGATGCTAAGGTTTGGGTATAGATCCTGTCACCTAGGTAGTGAGCATAGTACCTAATTGGTAGTTTTTCAACCCATGTCTCCCCTCCCTCCTGCCCCCCTCTAGAAGTCCCAGTGTTTCTTGTTCCCATGTTTATGTCCATGTGTGCTCAGTGTTTAGCTCCCACTAATGAGTGAGAACATGTGGTATTTGGTGTTCTGTTCCTACATTAATTTGCAGAGGCTAATGGCCTCCAGCTACCTCCCTGTTGTTGAATAGGACATGATTTTGTTCTTTCTTATGGCTGTGTAGTAATCTATGATGTACGTGTACCACATTTTCTTTATCCAGGCAACCACTGATGAGCATCTAGGTTGATTATATGTCTTCATTATTATGAATAGCATGGCAATGAACATGCAAGTGCATGTATCCTTTTGGTGAAATGATTTCATTTCCTTTGGATGTATGCCCAGTAATGAGATTGCTACACTGACTGGTAGCTCTGTTTTAAGTTCTTTGATAATATTCACAAATAAAATGAATTACCTAGGAATATAGCTAACCAAGGAGGTGAAACATCTCTACAAGGAGAACTATAGAATGCTGCCGAAAGAAATTGGAGATGATACAAATAGATGGCAAAATATACCATGTTCTTGGATTGGAACAATCAATATTGTTAAAATGGCCATACTGCCCATACAGATTCAATGATATTCCTATCAAACCACCAATATCATTTCTCGCAGAATTAGAAAAAACTATTCTAAAATTCATATGGAGCCAAAAAGAGCCTGAATAGCCAAAGCAATTCTGTGCAAAAAGAACAAAGCCAGAGGTATCACAATACCTGTCTTCTGCTTTCTTTTGACTTAAATTACTACTCTTTTCCCCTCTTTGTCTCCAGTGTCTCTTTTGTCTGAAATTAGTGTAACTACTACAGCTTTATTTTTATTAGTGTTAGTATTGTATAGCTTTCTGCATCCCTTTACTTATAACCTACCCTGAGTTAAAAGTGGGTTTCATTGTAGGCCTTATTCTTTTTATCATCTCTGGCAATTTCTTTTAATCAGTATATTTCGATGATTCACATTTAAAGTGATTATGGATATAGTTGATTATCTACCATGTTTGTAACTATTTCATATTTGTAGCATTTATTCTTTGTTTACCTTTTTTCTCTTGGCCTTCACTGGTTTTCATCAGGTATTTTATGTGATTTCATTGTATCTCCTCTCTTAGCATATCAATGATACTTCTTTTTTTAAAAAGTAATTTCCCTAATGTTTGTAGTATACATATTTAACCTGACTTCAGATAATGCTATACCACTTACATATAGTGCATGTACCTTATAAGAAAGTACACTCAATTCCTCCCTTCTATCTATTATGGAGGACATTGCTGTAATTTATTTCATCTTCTGTAATTACTCAATATATTGTTACTATTACTTTAAACATGTAATTATAGATCAATTAAGAGTGAAAAATGAAATATTATTATTTACCTTATTTATTCTCTGATGCTTTTCTTTTATGTACTTCCAAGTTTTTGACCTATATCATTTTCCTTCTCTCTGAACAACTTTTTTTTCAACATTTTTTTGTAGTGCAGATCTCCTTTCAATAAATTTTTATTTGTCTGAGAAAATCTTTCTTTCTCCTTCATGTTTGAAAGATAATTTCACTGGGCATAGAATTCTAGGTTAGTGAGGTTTTTCTTTCAACATTTTAAATATTTTACTCCATTTTCATTTTGTTTACATGGTTTTCTGAGAAGTCCATTGTAATTCCCATGCTTATTTCTCTATAGATAAGGTGGATTTCTTGCTCCCTTTGGCTTCTTTCAAAATTTTCTCTTTGTCTTTGGTTTTATTTTTGATTATGATTTGCTCTGGTTTTGATATTTTGATATTTATTCTACTTAGTGTTCTCTGAACTTCTGGATCTGTTATTTGATGTTTGTTTTTTATTTTGGAAAATTCTTGGCCATTATTACTTCAGATATTTCTTCAACTCCATTCTCTTTGTTCTCCTTCTCGTATTCTAATAGTGCATATGTTATACCTTTTGAAATTTTTCTTGGATGTCCTGGGTGTTTCCCTCCATTTTTTTTTTTTCCTATCAGTTTGGGAAGTTTTTATTGATGTATTTTCAAATTCAGTGATTCTTTCTTTGGCCTTGTTAAGGCCATAAAGGCCTTCTTTGTTTCTTTTGGTGTTTTTATTATTATTATTATCATTATTATTATTAGGATTTCCTTTTGATACTTTCTTAGCGTTTTCATCTCTCTGCTTACATTGCCCATCTGTGCATATTATTTGCTTTTTTCATTAGAACACTTATTAATCACGGTTGCATTAAATTATCTGATAACTCTAACATTTGTGTTATATCTGAGTTGGGTTCTGTTCTTGCTTTCTCTCTTTGGACTGTGGTTTTCTTGCCTTTTAACATGCCTTTTAATTTTTCATTGAAACCTGGACATGATGTATCTGGTAATAGGAACTGAGATAAATAGGTCTATATGTGACATTTTGTGTTAGAAATTGGACTGTGTTTTTTTTTTTTTTTTTTTAAGACAGAGTCTTGCTTTGTTGTACAGACTGAAGTGCAGAAGTACAGTCTCGACTCACTGCAGCCTCTGCCCTCTGGGTTCCAGTGATTCTCCTGCCTCAGCCTACTGGGTAGCTGGGATTACAGGCATACTCCACCATGTCTGGCTAATTTTTGTATTTTTAGTAGAGATGAGGTTTTGTCATGTTGGCCACGCTGGTCTCGAACTCCCGACCTCAGGCGATCCACCTGCCTCAGCCTCCCAAACTGCTGGGATTACAGGCGTGAGCCACTGCGCCCGGCCTTAGACTGTTTAATGTTTGTTGTAGTTGTACGTGCCAGAGGCTTCACATTCTTTCATTGTTCTTATTTTCATCCCCGCTATTGTCTTTGGGCTTCCCTAAGATCTCCTTCTTAGATAGATTCTGTCTTGCTGCTCTTTTGAGTTGTAATTCACTGATATTATACTGGGGTCATGTCGATATGGTTTTAAGGTATGGGGAAGGAAAAACATTCTATAATCTTTTGATTAAATCTATCTTTTAGTGGACCTATGTCCCTGAGCTGGGAGCTTCATAGATGTTCTTAGCCCCTACTCCTTTAGGTGAGACAGGAAGGCTTGCAGGCACTAGAGCTGGAGAGATGTCCTTTCCCTTGGTGCAATAGGCTTTGGTAAAGTCTCTTACTCTTAAGACAAGGCCTTTGTTATGGAGAACTCTCTGTTATGGAGAAACACTGTAAAAAGTATTTTACAGTGTTTACTCTATCCCTCCCTCTGCCAGAGCCAAGAGGGGATCATTCTTGACTCTTTGCATTCCTGGAGGTAAAGCCAATGAAAATGTGGGCCCCTTTCCACTTAGACTGTTACCCTCAGAAGTTGCTCACTTTCCTACTCGTCTACACTCAGCCCCCGACACTTCAGATTACCACTGAAGTGTCCCTACCAGTTTATGACTCCAGCAGCTGCTCCTCCAAGCAAGGTCTCAGCTGTGACTATCTGGGTTGTCCTTTCTCTTTAGATTTCAGGGTGATAGTTTGTCCTGTAACCTCAGTTCTCTTATGGATCCAAGAAAAATCAGTGATTTGCAATTTCTTAGCTTATTATTTTTTTTTTTTTTGTAGTAAGGATAGGCTTAATGACTTAACACAGTTTTTACGTGTTGGAGCTGTAACCACAAGTCTTTACACGTCTTTAATGTACTTCCTGACTTTCCCTACTGGAATGTAAGCTTATGAAAGCAGGGGCCATGTCTGTTTTATTAATACCTACAGCTTCAGTCGCTAGAATAGCACCTGACTCAAAGTAAGTGGCCAATAAATAGTTGCTAACAGACTGATTAATCTCTTGGCAGTATTTGAGCATATTGTTATACCAGGCACTGTGTATCATGGAGATACAACAATGAAAAAGAAAGACATCAGCTGCCTACACTGTTACAGTGGTGTGGGGGTGGGGCATGTTGGACATACAGTTAGAACTAAAATAACAATAAACCTCAGATCAGAGAATAGGGAGGTTTTAAAGCACTTAGGACACGTATCTCATCTAGCCTAAGCAAGAGGGAGGTAGAAGTAACGCTTTGCTGGAGAAGAAAACCATCACCTGAGTTGAGTTGTAAACAATGAGTAGCTATTAGCCTGTATAGTGTAGAGGGACCCCACCAAGGAGACAGCAGCACAGACCTGTCAAAGTCCATGTCAGACAACATGCAAAGTGATTTTCTTCACCCACCTCATGAACGTTGAGTAGCCCCCACAAGGCCGCTGTTAACTCATTTCACAGGTCAGGAAACCGAGCCTGAGACAGTTTCAGTGACTCGACAAAATGCCACCAATGCTGAGTGATGGAGCAAGTGGGCTTGAGGCCAAAGTCCATTTTCTCTCTGCTACAAAGATGACTAAGCACGACTCAGAGTCTGGTGGAGGAGCAGAACACATAAACAGCCTTTGATGATCCCCATGCCCTTTTGAATTTGCTCTATTGTTGTTCTTTTTCTTTAAGATTTCAGCCCTAGAAGTAGCGAGCTGAAAATCAGGGCTGCTTTGCAAATGCCCACAAACCACTGAGGGGAGTTTTGTCAAAGAAGGCGGGAAAGAAAAATAAATGTGGGCTTCTGCTCTTTAAACCTCAGCCTAGTGAGGCAGACTTTCCCGGAATACTTCAGGCCTCTTCAAAGGCCTATTGTGGAAAGTCTCCAGATGTGCGTGGAAAACCTCACTGGGGAGCTTCCCAGTGAAGAGGCCTTTTAAGCCTGAACTGAGATGAAGGAAGCTGACGCCATGAGTCCTATCGGGTGGCCTATTTTCTGAAGGAGCCCAGATTCTACCCTAACCTTAAGAAGGTTGTAGGAGGTTGGGTGATTAGCCAGTTCTTATTCATTTGCTAAATATTGTATCTCCTTTGATTATGGAAAGCAGTGGAGTTTTGTTGATTTTGGTTGTTGTCTTTCCTTTTTTTGCTGAAGTGAGTAGTGGAGATGGGTAGGGGGCATTCGCCATATGATTTATCTACCTATAAGTTGTTAGTGACAATCTGGTCATTCCTCCAGCATACCTTGTGAGGGCTAGGAGGGATTTCTGAATTGGATAAAGTTGAGGCACCGAGTGAGCCCTGCCAGTTCCTATAATGATGCATCTAAGTGTTCTGAGAGTCAGAATCCCCTGGGATCTGGCTCTGATCCCCTGCCCCAAATCCCTGTTTAAGCGATCTTCCCAATACCCACTTTGTCCTAGGTTTGAGGCTGCATCTTCCTCTTGCTAGATACAGTTAAGCCAGAGAGGCCCAGTTTTAAATCCTGGCTCTCTCATCAGCTGTGTCATCTTGCACAGAGTAACATCAGCCTTATGGAGCCTCAGTTTCCTCATCTGTAAAATGGAGGTAATACCAGTCCCATCATCATCCTATTGCTGTGAGGATTAAATGAATTGCTGAGTTGCCACACACAAAACATCTGGTCCAGTTCGTGGCATAGAGTGAAGGTTCAGTTTATTTTCATTCCTTTCCTCTTTAATCCAGTTGTTTGAAGAGGCAGAGCTGTCCCATTTGACGAGCAAATTTTACTTCTGCAGCTCTTTAAATTATCTCCCCGCCATATACATATGCGCTTAGCTAAGTATTTTGAGATCACAGTGTATTTAGGGGAAAGTCCTTTTGGCTATAGCTAAAATTAGGCCTCTCTTGTGCTCCTCTGTTTACCACCCTCCTTCCTATTTTAACTAATTAGAGGCATTGACACTAAGAAACACTTGAGAAAAGTTGGAAGAACAGCTGGGAGTTGTTCTAGATACCAGCAGCTGCTCCCTGTCGGCATGCAGGCACAGAAAAGGATGATCTTGAGTGGGGGGATGCAGGGAGGGCACCTCAGAGATAAAGATGAGGGAATGGCAAAGTCTGTCCATATCATGGCAAACTGAGCAGGGTAGAGTTCCTATCGCTGTGTCCTCTGCCTTGTGCTGAGAGAGAATGGGGGTCAGAGATAGCAAAGCAGGTAGAGAAAGGGAGGCAAGAAAGGGGGAGGGAAGGAAGGTATTCAGGAACTTAGCTAGTTGGTTAGGTGATTACTTTTTGCAGACCACCGTTGCCCCCACCTAGACCACTACGGTATCTCCTGACTGGTCTCACACTGCAGGCTGCTTTCCTGCTGGAAGAGCGGTCACAGGAAAATGCAGTTCTTGCATCCTGAAATCCCTGCTACAAGCTTCCACCATGGAATTTAGACAAAATTCCAAAAGCCGTCACATGGCCCCCGAGTACCTGGATGCACCTTCCCCTGTTCCCCCTAATTGTTACTGCTCAGTCCTGCTGGCTTCTGTTCATTCCCTCTGCTTCAAAGGCCTTTCTCTCCTGGAGCCAGATTGCCCAAGTTTAATCCAGGTTTCTCTACTCACTAGTACTTCCTACAGGCCTCTCCGTCTCCCTTCCAGCCTTAAACACCTACTGAGCTCCCCTGAATTCCCTTTCCAAGTCCTACACACTCTCCTTATGGATTTCCCTGGCCTATGCACCCCCAAATAAAAGCTTCTGTGTTTCCAGATGGCCATGGTGACTGTGCATGAAGCCTAGCAAATGTGCATCAAGCCAGAAGACATGAGACCATGGAAAGGCCTATCGTGGAGACCATGGGAAGGTCTGAGGTCTCTGGCTTGAAGCACATTTTTGTGTCCCCTGCCCTATCTCCTCCTCACTACCCTCGGGAAACTGGGTGATTTCTCTATGGGAAGGTCTGAGCCTTAGGCTCTGTGTTGATTGTCCCGTGCTGCATTTAAACTTCCTGGCTATTCAGAACTTCTGCCGTTTTTTTTGTTTTTTTTTTTTTGTTTTTTTAAAAGGCAAGCACCTTCACATCGCAGGTGTAAATGCCAGATCTTGTAACACTACAAGGACAAATTCATTTCTTACTGAATAATCGAGTTTAAAACCCACATGACTGGCTGATGTAAGCTTTGGCCTGGTCTGTGAGGAATTTTTGCAACATTATTTCTCTTGCTTTCTTTCCTTGTTGCTGCTGTTCTCAGAACAAGGCAAGGCTGAGGTTCTCCCTCTCAGTTACTCCATGTCCCTGAATTAAGCCCTGAGAGATCTAAAAAAGGGAGCTCTGTGCACATAGCAGGAAGGACAAACTCTCAACTCTGCATCTCCCACTAAGTGGGCCAGATGCGTAAGCCCAGAAATCTAAGAGTTAGTTACTTCTAACAACTTTCTCCCCATAACCCCCCCATCTGCTCTGTCACTGAAGCATGCTATCTGCCTCCTAATCACCTCTCATATCTGGGTGATAAGAGAGCCACCTTGATGTCCCAGGCCCTCTGCACCTGGGTCCCTGCTCACCTCAGCACAGCTGCTGGGTGACAGTAGTTCTGGCTTCCCAGGGCCCTTGGAAAGGAGACGGTGGGGTCTGCGTGGTATAGCCCTGCCTGCCTCTCAGTTCTGTTTCACCCACACTTCCCTTAACTCTATCTGCTCCAACCACACAGCCTTTCTCATTCCTCAAGTGTCATTTTTCTTTTCTTTTTCTTTATTTCAGTAGGGATTTGGGAAACAGGTGTTGTTTGGTTGCATGAATAAGTTCTTTTTTGAGACAGGGTCTTGCTCTGGCAACCAGACTGGGGTGCAGTAGAGCCATCGCAACTCACTGCAGCCTCGACCTCCTGGGCTCAGGTGATTCTCCCACCTCACCCTCCCGGGTAGCTAGGACCACAGGCATGCATCACCACACCCGGCTAATTTTTTGTATTTTTTTTGTAGAGATGGGGTTTTGCCACATTGGCCAGGCTGGTCTAGAGCTCCTGGCTCAAGCAATCCAACTGCCTTGGCCTCCCAGAGTGCTGGGATTACAGGCCTGAGTTCAAGTGTCATTTTTTCCTCTTTCCATGTGGCCCTCTCCTCTTCTAGATGTATGCTTCCCCCTCCTTTAGCCATTAATACCTGTGTACCCTTTCAGTCTCAGCTAAGCTATGACATACATGAAGTATGCATGCATATAGACAGAGACATACATACCATTCAGCCTAACTGAGGTGATTGAGGAATGCTGAGACCCTCCTCTGCCCTCTCAGTGCCCTGAAGTGGCCCTTGGGGGAGGAGAGGGCCCTCGTCCCTCAGACTCTGACAGGGACCACCCTCCCACAGAGTTAAGGCCCCGAGAGCTGGTTGTGGACCCACCTCTGCAGTGCTACTCTTCCTCCTGCTTCTGAGCAGAGAAGGCCTGAGGGCCAAGGGACCCAGGGGCTGTGGACAAGATCCTTTTATGCTCTGCCCTTGCCTCTGATGTGACAGATTATTTTTTAATTACCTGGCAGCGATAAGTTTGGCTTCTGCAAATAAGGTAGAAAAGATTTCCTGCCCAGGCTATTAAACACAGCCTTGCCTTATCTATCTGGTCATATCCAAAACCTTAAAAGAAATTTTGTTCTTCTGAATTTCACTCTCCAAGACACAAAGACTAGGTGGTGGCGGGTGGGGCAGGGAGAGGAATGGGAAGACCTCTCACAGTGATTCGAGGACATTCACACACACATACACACACAAAAACCCTTACTCTCCTTGTCGCTAATCCCACCGACTCACTGCACACATGTCCTGGCCTCCTTGAGAATCTCTGTTCCACTGACAAGCCCTCTGAGGTAAGGGGTTTAGGCTACCTTCCTCCTTTAGTTAACATCTTGTCCCCCAGTAAACCCCATCCAGCCTTCCATTTTTCTCCACCCCCTTTAGCTCTTGAGGAAGATCTACGGCCTGGGAGTCAGGAGGCCCAAGTTCTAGTCCTCGGCTTGACACTAGGTAATATTGTGATCTTCTCTGAGTATTTTTTGGTTTACTCCTATGAAAGCATTCTCAGACCTGTGTCATTTTCATCATTGAATCTACTGCAAACAGAGGTAACCAACATTTGTGACATCTGCTTTTTGCAAAACACCAAACTAAGAATTTGTGATTACTTATCAACCCACTATCTCTACAAGGCAGCTATGACTTCTGTTTTATCTATTTAGAAAGGAAGACAGAGCTTAAGAAAGCTGCTCAGGACCACAAGCAGGTAATATTAGAGGTAGGTTTCAAAACCAGGTCTCTGTCTCCAGGGTAAGAGAGTCTCAACTGTACTATGGAAAAAGAAATCAAAATGACATTTTAAATATCAGTTTCTTTTATTTATGCATTATGCAGGTGATGGAATTCCTTTCTTAGATTTTTTTTCACCCTAAATATACTGTGCTCAGGAGCTGGGAAAAGGGAAAGCACACACCCTGGGACCTGGCTGTGTCCCCACCCAGATCTCATCTTGAATCCCCCCATGTTGTGGGAGAGATCCAGTGGGAGGTAACTGAATCATGGGGCAGGTCTTTCCCATGCTGTTCTCAGGAAAGTGAATAAGTCTCACAAGATCTGATGGCATTATAAGGGGAGTTTCCCTGCACACACACTCTCTCTTTTTTTGCCTGCTGCCATCCATGTAAGGGGTGACTTGCTCCTCCTTGCCTTCTGCCATGATTATGAGGCCTCCCAGCCATGTGGAACTATGAGTCCAATTAAACCTCTTTCTTTTGTAAATTGCCCAGTTTCAGGTATGCCTTTATCAGCAGCATGAAAATGGACTAATACAGTAAATTGGTACCAGGAGTGGGGTACTGCTGAAAAGATACCCAAAAATGTGGAAGCAACTTTGGAACTGGGTAACAGGCAGAGGTTGGAACAGTTTGGAGGGCTCAGAAGACAGGAAAATGTGGGAAAGTTTGGAACTCCCTAGAGACTTGCGGAATGGCTTTCCCCAAAATGCTGATAATGATATGAACAATAGAGTCCAGGCTGAGGTAGTCTCAGATGGAAATGAGGAACTCATTGGGAACTGGAGCAAAGGTGACTCTTGTTATATTTTAGCAAAGAGACTGGTGGCATTTTGCCCCTTCCCTAGAGATTTGTGGAACTTTGAATCTGAGAGAGATGATTTAGGGCATCTTGTGGAAGAAATTTCTAAGCAGCAAAGCATTCAAGAGGTGACTTGGGTGCTGTTAAAGCCATTCTGTTTTATAAGGAAAGCAGAGCATAAAAGTTTGCAAAATTTGCAACCTGACAATGCAATAGAAAATAAAATCCTGTTTCCTGAGGAGAAATTCAAGCAGTCTGCAGAAATTTGCATAAGTCACAAGGAGGCAAATGTTAATCCCCAAGACAATGGGGAAAATGTTTCCAGGCCATGTCAGAGGTCTTCATGTCACCCCCTCCCATCACAGGCCTAGAGGCCTAAGAGGGAAATGTGGTTTCATAGGCAGGGCCCAGGGTCCCCATGCTATGTGCAGCCTTGGGACTTGGTGCCCTGAGTCCCAGCTGCTCCAGCTATGGCTGAAAGGGGCCAACATAGAGCTCAGACCATGGCTTCAGAGGGTGCAAGCCTCAAACCCTGGCAGCTTCCACATGGTATTGAGCTGGCAAGTGCACAGAAGTCAAGAACTGGGGCTTAGGAACTTCTGCCTAAATTTCAGAGGATGTGTGGAAACACCTGGATGTCCAGGCAGAAGTTTGTTGCAGGGGCGTGGCTCTCATGGAGAACCTCTGCTAGGGCAGTGTGGAAGGGAAATGTGGGGTTAAATCCCTCACACAGAGTCCCTACTAGGGTACAACCTAGTGGAGCTCTGAGAAGAGGGTCACTGACCTCTAGACCCCAAAATGTTAGATCCACTGATAGCTTGCACCATGTGCTTGGAAAAACTGCAGACACTCAACACCAGCCCATGAAAGCAGCTGGGAGGGAGGTTGTACCCTGCAAAGCCACAGGGAAGAGCTGCTCAAGACCATGGGAACTCACCTCTTGCATCAGGGTGACCTGTATATGAGACATGGAGTCAAAGGAGATCATTTTGCTTTAAGGTTTGACTGCCCCACTGGATTTTGGACTGGCATGGGGCCTGTAGCCCCTTTGTTTTGGCCAATTTCTCCCATTTGGAATGGCTATATTTACCCAATGCTTGTACTCACATTATATCTAGGAAGTAACTAGCTTGCTTTTGATTTTTACAGGCTTATAGGCAGAAAGGACTTGCCTTGTCTCAGAGGTGACATTGGACTTTGGACTTTTGAGTTAATGCTGAAATGAGTTAAGATTTTGGGGAACTGTTGGGAAGGCATGATTAGTTTTGGAATGTGAGGACATGTGATTTGGCAGGGGCCAGGGGCAGAATGATATGGTTTTGCTGTGTCCCCACCCAAATCTCATCTTGAATTCCCCCATGTTGTGGGAGGGACCCCGTGGGAGGTAATTGAATCGTGGAGTCGAGAGCAAACTGAGGGCCAGAGTGGTTATAAAACTTGTCTGAATTCATACCATTTACAAATGAAAAGAAGAGCCTAGAACCTGGGTCTCCTGAGTCCTCAGAATCACCCAAGTCAAGTAAGCCTCCCTTTTCAAAAAGACAATCCTTCAAGAACATGAATTTTGTGCCCATCTAAAAGCCTTATTGAGCTGTGCTAAATGTAATAGGCATTGAAAAAAATGTTCTCATCGAAACTCCCAGCTGCAAACACAAAGAAGTAGGTCTCCAGGGAACAGGGTAAGGATTGTCTGAAGAGATCAATGCTGGTGAGATTACAAAAATCATAATATATGAATAAATGAACATATGGAAGGAATCAGCAAAGCTCTCTTATTCTTCCCGTATGTAAACTCGGCCTTCGCCTAAAGTCATTAAGTAAATACAGATGCAGCCAAACCAGGCACCAGATGGCAAACGAGTTTTGGAATAAAAGGTAAAGAAAGCTTTCAGTGTTTACTCAAAGATGGGGGGAAAAACCATGATCCAAAATGCTGTGGTTTCTCCAGAATGGCCACCTGGAGTCACCAAGGCCCAAAAGTGACCAAATAAAACAAAATGAAACCGGAATAATCATGATTGGGAAGCTCTAGGAAAACCACTGCTCTCTTCTGTGAATGGAATCCCATGTCAGGAGAAACTAGTTATCCTGAGAAATAAAAGAAATGGTTAAATCAAAGTACTAGGACGAGAGAGCAACAGGAATGTGATACGAATCCACTTTTGCTGAACACTCACATGTGCTCAGAGCTTTGTTTGCTTGGCCTCATATAATCCTCACTGTTACCCATTAGGGATTGGCCAAATTTTATAAATGAGGAAATTTCATAAATGGGCTAAGAGAGATTAGGCCCCAAGGTCATACCACAGGTATGCCATCCTAGCTGTGGCCAGTGCTTCTTTGCTCCATTCCCAGCTTTGCTCTGATTTCCAATTTTCTATCCTGTTATTAGGCCATTTAATATTTGATACAGAACACATGATCCCTGGAAGATTCCATTTACCCCATGATTCCTAAGCACTGACCATGTGCTAAGCCCCTGGGAAGGGCCATGGGTTATACCTAAGTACCAGACACAGGGGAAGCCAGGCACATTCTCTCTGCCCTTCCTGCTCAAACCACTGGACCTAAGTAAGAAGGTCACCTGGTCAGGTACTGCCTTGAAGAGAGACCAGAACAGACATGGATTGGGGAACAGAGCATTCCTCAAAACTTGACTTCACTTTTATTTCACAAAAGACACCCTTGCACATGCCTCATCCACCTCTTACCTTGTACATTTGCCATGAGCACCAGTAATGAAGACAGTCTTTGTGAATATTTACTTTTCAGTATGCATGAGTTTATATATTGGGGGTAGAAAATTCCAATAATGTTTCAGCTTCAGTGAAAAGCTGTATCTCATTCTGTCCTTGCCTCTAACCTGACAGATTATTTTTTAATTACTTGGTAGAGATAAGTTTGGCTTCTGCAAATAAACTAGCAAACATTTTTCTGCCCAGGCTACCAAACACAGCTTCATCTCACCTATCTGGCCATATGTAAAAATGTTCATTCAAAGAAATTTTGTTGTTTTGAGTTTTACTCTCCCAGGCAGGAACTAGTTGATGAGGGGTACAGGGGTATGGGGAGAATGTTTTCAACCAAACCATTAATTGCTTGCAGGTGGGAGGGTAAGGTGGCAAATGCTTTCCATCTAAACAGACCTGTACCACTAACTAAACTTGCTCTCTTGGGCAGGCCACATTATGCTTTGAGTTTTAGTTTCCTTCTCTCTAAAATGTACATGGAAGGGCTGTTTTGAGAAGTTTTTTTTTTCACTTTCCCCTTACTAATCTCTTTTTCTATATGGTCAATCTCTACATGGCTGTTTTATTTTTCCCCCATTGTTCTTTACCAAAGCCCAATCCAGGATGAATTCAGCTTTGTGAACACTATAAATTCAAAGCTGTGCAACCATAAAGCAGGCTTCTACCACTCTAAGCTACTTGTTACCAGTCTCTCTTAGCCTTGGTTTCTAGTTGGGTTTGGCCAATGGGAGGCCCCAGCAGGAGTCTGGAGGATAATGAAGGTGTTTATTCCCCCAGCACTCTCCTTGCTGCGTTGCTGCAGGTTAGCTGCATCCATCTACCAGCCTTCTACAGTGGACCACGGTTCCTGTGTGTGGCCCTTTCCCTACAATTTTCTACGTGATGGGAACCACTCCTCCGTCCCTATGCTCCTTCAGGCTAAGAGGTTGTAATGGCTCCCCACTGTTGCTCGTCATTAGGTACTGGTTTCTTTTCCTAAACTTTTTAAAGGAACTCTTTATGAAGTGTACTTCAGTTACCCAATGTGAGTGTCCATCTGTTTCCTAATAGGAACTTGAATAAATGTATCATGTCAGCTCAATTTCCCATTTTCTGCAATGACTATTATCAAACAGTGCCAATTCCCATCCCCATCTTTCCTCTCATGTTCAGAGAGATGACCTCCTATTTATTCTCAGCCACCAACTACTTCTAAGAGCAAAGCCATTAGAAAGACACCTGCCATTAAATCTCCCAACTGTCTTACATCCAGTAGTGAGCTGGGGGCTAGCTGAGCCCTGCCCACAAGAGCAGATTGTGCACATCTCTTCCCAGCTTCACATCCATTCCATCACATTCATAGCTTGAAATTAGCCAAGATGGAATTATTTACAATACAGGAATTGGCAATTGATAAAATTAGGGCTTTCTATTTTTTTGTACAGCCAGTATTGAATATTTATCAGCACACCACTGCTTATAACCAGACAGAGCTTTTTCTCCTTCACATTTGTTACAGTGAAAGAGATGGCCCACTTATTATCAGAGACTCTTTCATCTCCCACTGCCTCTAACAACCCACTTAATTCATTATCCATTCTCACTCCTGTTTATTTAGCTTCTCCTTCAATACTATCTCCTTCTCATCAACATTTAAACATGCTGTAGACCTGTGCCATCCAATACATTAGCCATTAGTTAAATGTATTTATTGAACCCTTGAGATGTGGCTAGTCCAAATTGTAATATGTAACATATACACCAGATTTCAAACATTTTATATGAATAAAAGAATGTAAAATATCTCATAAATAATTTTTGTATTGATTACTTGAAATGATGATATTTGGGGTATAATAGGTTAAATAAAAAGATACTAAAATTAAATTCACCAGTTCACTTTTACTTCTTTTAAGTGGGTACTAGAAAATTTTAAATTACTTGTGTGACTCACATTATTTCCTTTGGACAGTGCTGCTATAAACCTTTTATCTTAAAAATAAAATCCCTGGCTAGGCACAGTGGCTCACACCTGTAATTCCAGCACTTTGGAAGGTTGATATGGTTTGGATCTGTGTCCCTGCCCAAATCGCATGTTGAATTGTAATCCCCAGTGAGGAGGGCCCTGGTGGGAGGTGATTGGATTTTGGGGGTGGAGCTCTCATGAATGGTTTAGCACCATCCCCCCTTGGTACTGCATTGTGAGTTCTCAGGAGATCTGGTTGTTTAAAGGTGTGCAGCACCTCCCTCCACTTCCTCCTGTTCCAGCCATGTAAGACATGCTTGCCTTCTGCAATGACTGTAAGTTTCCTGAGGCCTTCCCAGAAGGAGAAGCCACTGTGCTTCCTGCATAGCCTGCAGAACCATAGACCAATCAAACCTCTTTTCTTTATAAATTACCCAGTCTCAGGTATTTTTTATAGCAGTGTGAAAACAAACTAATACAGAGGCCAAAGCAGGAAGATTGCTTGAGGCCAGAAATTCAAGACCAGCTTCAGTAAAATAGTGAGACCGTATCTCTAATAATACTTTTTAAAAAACAGCCAGGTGTTGTGGTGCACACCTGTAGTTCCAGCTGCTTGGGATGCTAAGGCAAGAAAATCACTTTAACCTAGAAGTTCAAGCTGCAGTGAGCTATGATCATGCCACTGCACTCCAGCCTGGGTGACAGAGTAAAACCCTATCTCAAAAAATAAAGTAAAATCCCTTCTTCTGACTATTAGCTCCCCTAGTTATTGCCTCTCACAGTCAAGAATGCTTTAAAAAGTATCTGTCATGATTTTTCTCACCACCACCCCTGCCTCCTTAACCAAGGCAGATCTTCTTTCCACTACAGAAACTCCACCAAAATCATGCTGCCTCAGTCCTTAGTGCTGACCCGTAACATTGCTCATCAACTTATAAGGATTCATTTACTGTTTATATGGTAGCAGGTCTACATCTGTCTATATAACATCTTCACTTAAATGGCTCACAACCATCTCAATCTAAACATGTTAAAATCTGAACCCACCGTCTCCACCTCTGCCTGCAAAATTGGCAGTGTTCTCATAAGTGGCACTATCAACAAATGGCACCATGCATTCTTACTCACTCTTGGCAGAACCTCAAGGACATTCTGAGCCCACTGTGTCTTTCTGCTCCACATCAGTCTCTCATGTGTCTTTCTAAATTACATCCAATGTCTCTTGAGTTCTTCCACTTTGCTTTAATTCTACCATCACCATCCTAGTCCAGGCCACCCTTACATCTCACCTGGACTGCTCCAAGGAACTCCTGAATGGTTTCCTTGCCTCCACTTTTACCATTCTCTATTCTTTACAAATGAACCAAAATGATCTTTAACAAACATTAATAAGGTCACTCTTGCTTAAAACTCTCCAATGGCTTCTCCTTGGCTTTGGCATAACTCAAAACCCTTTAACATGATTTACAGGGCCATCTAAAATCTGACTCCTGCCTTCATCTATAGCTTCATCTCCTCTATGCTTTCCCTTCATTCTGTCCAGTCATCTTGGACGTCTTTAGGTCCTTTAAATATATAATATTATCTTGACTTAGGGCCTTCAAATATCCATTCAAATACGCATTTCCTTCAGTCTGGAGCCTTCTTCGTCAACTTTCTTTACCCAGCCAACTCCCTTATCAACCTTCAGCTAGTTCCATAAGCTTCCATAGTAGTTTTGTCTTCTTCCTCTCTCCCATGAGCACCGGTGTTGCCCCAGTAGGCTCTAAGCTCCATGAGGTCAGGGATCAGAGCCGTCTGGTTGCCTGCTCTATCCATAATGCCTAGCGCAATGCCTTACACACAATAAGTACTCAGTAAGTATTTGTTGCACAATGAAAATGACATTATCTGGCTCAAACTTCTCATTTTGAGAAAGAGGAAACTGAGATCCAAAGGAAGGAAGCAACTTACTCAAAACAACAGAGCCCAGACTAAGATTAATACAGGGCTGGAGCCTCCTGATTTCCAGATCAGTTTTTCTTTTTCTTCCAGCACATCATGTGCCTATCTATAATATAGTAACCAGACGGAAGCAGACTGGATTCCCTGTGTCTTGTAAAAGCCAGAGCAAGTTCTTATTTGTAAACACAGCTGACATGGTTGTTTTCTTTGTTTGTTTTAAGTAAAAGGACTGGAAGTACAACCCAAAAATAAACTTTGTGTTTCCAAACCAAGAAGCCTCTACAACTTTTATTCCCTGCAGCCTCTTTTCTGCCCATTGTTCATCTTCCTTCCCTTCATTAACCACAGGCATCAGCTGATATTCAATGTTGAATGGTCTCTGCATTCTGTGTTCTTTATCACTCCCCTGCCCAGGCAGCATGTCACATGCAGCAGAAGATAGGAAATACTGTCTTTAAATAGTAGCACTCAAGAGAATATTACAAGATCCTATGTAGTGCTGGGGTGGAGATTGATGTCATAATTTTTAGAATAAAAATAACTCACATTTTTGGAGCTATTAGTTTGTCACTGGCACTAACTTTGGTGGTTTGTATGCATTTTCTTTTTTAACTTTACAGGTAATTTTTTCCATTACTTCTCTTTTACAGATGAGTAAACTGAGGTACAAAGAGGTTAGTTAAGGCCTAAGCCATTCTGTTTTGTTTTTGTTTTGCTTTTGTTTTGTTTTGTGAGACAGAGTCTCTCTCTGTCATCCAGGCTGGAGTGCAGTGGCACGATCTCGGCTCACTGCAACCTCTGCCTCCAAGGTTCAAGCGACTCTCCTGACTCAGCCTCCCGAGTAGCTGGGATTATAGGCACCCACCACCACACCTGGCTAATTTTTGTGTTTTTAGTAGAGCCAGGGTTTCACCATGTTGGCCAGGCTGGTCTTGAACCCCTGACCTCAGGTGATCTGCCCGCCTCAGCCTCCCAAAGTATTGCAATTACAGGTGTGAGCCACCGCACCCGGCCAGCCCATGCCATTCTGTTAGCTAGTGAGAGTCAAATTTCTAATCTAGCCAGTCTAGAGCCTGCACTCCTAACTAACTGACATCTGACAATGAAAAATGTGTTGATCTAACAGGAAATACCAAAAAGTACAACTGAGAGAGATGCTAAAGTTGCTGTTTACATATATCCTTGATCCTCCCCCTGATTCATTCATTAATTCATTAATCCATTTACTCATGTATTCTTTCATTCTTTCAACATGTATTTATTGCATTTTTGCATTATTTATATCAATTGCTGGAAATACAGAGAAAGTTAATGGCTTCTACCCTTTTTCATCTCGCAGTCCAGTGGGGAGACATATAAGAAAACAGACATTTATCCTACTGTGTGCTGAATAATAAGACAGAGGAAAACCAGGGGGCTTTGGGAACACAGAAGAGATTATAAACACATAAAGAGAGTTTCAAAGAGCACAGCAGTGATTTGCCTTGGACCTGCATTCCACACCTCTCCCTTTCTCCATTCTGACCTCTGCTCTCTCCCTATCCTTCTGGCTTCTAGCCCTTCTCTTACTTTGGTACCATCCTTGGCCTCCCTAACTCCTGGCTTCAGATTCAGCGTGTTTGCTTGTCTTTTCCCTCTAGAATTTGATTTGTAATGGATTCTGGCTTAACTAGAGGGATTCTGTATCGTAAATCAGTCTAAGGCCAGCCCCAAAGTCTAGGCCAGAATCTCTAGGCTCCACTGCCAGAATGGCTCTCACTTAGAAGAACTGGAGATCCAAAAGCAGGGAACTTTAAAGAGTGTGGAGGGATAGATGGATGGATAGATACCCTGTGTCTTAGGTTCAATTATTCACCTGCCTAAACCTAGAAAAATTGGCCTAGTGACTATCCAACATCCCTTTCAGCTCAATCATTATTATTCATTATGTTAATATTATCACACATTTTGATTATTTGCTGTCCATTTGGTTTCTGATTTGCTGGTCAAAGGATCCACATGGGAAGGAATTAACACTGAAGCAGGCAGTGCAGATTTCAAGTGTTCAGACCTTGAAAGGTTTCAGGATATTTCACTTTCTTGAGTTGCAGTCTCCTGTTGGCCTGCTCCTTCCTAAGCAGAGTTTTTCCCTTATATCTAAAAGTAAAGCATATGTTGGCTAAATGTTGTGGACTGGAGGTAGCTGTTGAATTGGGCAGTTAAGAGAATATTGCAGATCCTTGTTAGTAAATGACACAAACGATGATGAACTCTAAGCTAGCTATGGAAGAAATTAGAGCCAGACAGAGAATATGAATTGAAAGAAAAGGAAGTGATGGAGATTCTGGAAGTTGCCATAAGGTGGAAAAGGACATTTGATAAGAATGATAGAGTACGTGAGAGAATTGGACTGAAGGGCAATTGAAGTCAGAAAGTGACTATTAGTATATTGTAGTTACTAATAAGCATAGCAGTCTCAGGGTGGCTGTGGGAGTGAGTATTGAAGTGAAATGGAGATGATGATCCTGGAGGTAGAAACATTTTGAAACAACCATAACAGTGGAACATTGGATGGGTCTTATGAGCAGATGCTCAAGTTGTCCAATGATAAACCCCCAGGTGGATAGGGAGGCTGTGCTCTAGGAGCCTTAGTCTCATTTAACATAGGGACAGAATCAAGAGGCTGACAGTGACAGCAGTGAGATGCAGGGGAGACATGTGTCATTGTATCTCCATCAGTAGGTGGCATAAACCTCAGAGGAACAGGGTCTTTTGCCTTCAACTGGAGGAATACTTGTCTTGAAATGATAATGAGGAGGCCTGAGAATAATGACAGTTATCACCTTCTCCAGCCCACCTGAAACATACACACATGGCAACTCCTACCTTTCAATAAAGTTTCTGGGAAAATAAAGTTTATTTTAGTTGATAGGTAAATAGTAATAATAACAATATCTATACTTTTAAGCATTTACTCCATTCAATAAGCCTATAAAAAATAGATACTAAAACTTCCCTTTTTTTTGAGATAGCATGTCACTCTGTCACCCAGGCTGGAGTGCAGTGGCACAATCACAGCTTACTTCTGCCTCAGCCTCCCGGGCTCAAGGGATCCTCCCATCTCAGCCAGCCTATAAGCACACACCACCACACCCGACTAATTTTTATGTTTTTGTTGAGATAGAGTTTCACTATTTTGCCCAGGCTGGTTTCAAACTCCTAGTCTCAAGTGATCCTCCCACCTCAGCCTCTCAAACTGCTCACACAGGTGTGAGTCACTGCACCCAGCCTAAAATTTCCATATTTAAAATGAGTAAATTGAGACCCAGGATGTTACATGGCAGAACTAGGGTTTGGATTATGATCCATATATCACTGAAGTCTTTGTTTTACAACAAATGGTTAAAGTGTAGGTTTTTGGAACCTACAAAGCGTAAGTTTCCTTGTCTTTGAACTGGGAATATAAAGTAGGTAACGTGTTTAATAATATAGTGCTAGGCCATAGTAAGTACTCAATAACCTACAAAGCATAAGTTTCCTTGTCTTTGAACTGGGAATATAAAGTAGGTAACGTGTTTAATAATATAGTGCTAGGCCATAGTAAGTACTCAATAAATATCAGTTGCTACTATAATTATTGTTATTGAGTTATTATTATTATTTAGTTATAGCTCACTGCAGTACTACATACCCTCTCAGCCACATGTATCAGCAAGATCATTTTTTTCCAGTCAACAATAGATTATTAGATGAGTGATGGCTTGCAGTTTTCTAACCTATTAGCTGTCTGATGCTTTTAGCAAGAAGCTTGCTATTTTTACTTTTAGAAAACCCGTAAGAAGCAAGTCAAACTCATGTAGATGTGATGAATACTTGCTCCCTATTCATGTTTGGATCCAACCCCTTTTCAGCCGGTCCATATATTAGGACCCCACCTCAGAGTATCACAACAGAGGTTGATGGCCTTACCTAGTATAAAACCACTCCCCTGTTCTGTATTTGCCCATGACTGAATTGGAATGAAACTTTACCTTGGTGGGAAAACACTGTGGGTATTTTCTCTGTTGGAGTGTGAGACCAAAACCCTAATAGAATGTACTGTGGGGAATAAGGAGTAACTTGTCAACTGAGAGTTAATCAGAAAACCACATGTGCGCAAAACCAACAGATTGCAGAGCTGGCAAAGACTTTAGAGGTAATTTACTCCAACCCCCTCATTCTACTGATAAAGAAAGTGAGTCCCAGGGAAGGGAAGGGTCTTGCTCAGGGTCATACAGCTGGCAGTAATTTTGTTTGTTTCAATAATTAATATGAACAGTCTTTCTATACATCAGTGAATCCACCTTCCTGCCTTTGTAAGCACAATATAATGACCATAATTGAATTTGTCTTTGACAGTGAAGAAAGCAGGCTTTTAGGGTTTTACAGGGCCCCGAAGTCATCAGAAGAAGATAAATTGTCCTGAACTAAAGCTGGAGATCTGTGAGCCTCTTAAGGAATGGACCTAGTCTTATTCATGAGTTAAAGCAAGTTTTTCAGATCCCGGCTTACCCATTTACTAACTTAAGCAAGTACTTAACCTCTCTGAGCCTTTATTTCCTTATTGTAAACTTAGATAATAAGACCTTCCTCAGAGACTATGAGGATCAAGTGAGGCAAGATATATACTCCAGTACCTTGCATAAAACAGGCATTCAATAAATTTGTACTTTCACCTTACATTTAACCAATGCCCTTCTAAAAGCTAGGGATACCTTAAAGAAAGGAAAGCCACGGACTCTGCTTTCATGGAGCTTAGATTCAGAAGGGAGAAGAGCAGAGGTGAGGACCACAGAGAAGCAGGTAGACAATAAACAAATAAAAATAGAATTTCAGATGATGATGTGCTATCAAGTTATGAGGAAAAGAAAATGAAATGATGTCATAGATGTTTGGGAGAGTGCACTCTTCTGCCAAGAGTGGCCAAGGACAGTCTTTTCAAGATTATGTTTGAAGAGAACCTAAATCATGGAAAAAGCCAGACAGTCAAAGATCCTGGAGAAGACCATTGCTGAAAGAGGCAGAAAGGCTTGGGCAGGAGCAAAGCTGGAATGTTCAGTCAGCAGCAAGATGGCCGGTGTGTTCCCGGCATGGCCAGCCCAGTAGGCAGGGCATGAGAAGAGGCTAGAGACATCAGCACAAACTCCATCTTGAAGTTCTAGCCCACCCTATGAAATTTGAGTTATATTCAAAAAGCAGTGGAACCCCGTTGCAAGGATGTGTTAAAAAATAAATGTTGGTCTTTGTCCCTAGTTCCTGACACACAGCTTCTAAAATTCTTGGAATCTCTAAAGTGATGTGTGTCTTTGTGTATGTTAATGAGATGACCGATGGCTGAGAGCCCTTCCATAGCACCAGGATGGGGGCTGGTCACCAGAAAGACCAAGACATGATTAGAGGGTTAAACTTTCAGCCCCTCCTCTGACCTTCCAGAATAAGAAAGGGGCTAGAGATCACGTCAATCACCAATGGCCAATGATTTACTCAATTATATCTAAGTAATGAAACCTTCATTAAAAACCCCTAAATAATGGGGTTTAGATAGCTTCTGGATTGGTGAACACATCAGGTGTTGGAAGGATGGCATGCCTGGAGGAGGCATGGAAGCTCACTGCACCACTGCACCTCTCTCCCGTCATACCTTGCTCTATGCATCTCTTCCATTTGGCTATTCCTGAATTGTATCCTTTATAATACACTGGTAATAGTAAGTCAGCCATTGTCTTGAACTCCATGGGCCTATTCTAGCAAATTATCAAGCCTTGGGGGGTAGGGTTTGCAGAAACCTCCAATTTGCAATCAGCTGGTCGAAGTACAGGAGACCCAGGACTTGTGACTGGCATCTGAAGTATGGGCAGTCTTGCTGGACTGAGCCCTGAAGCTGTGGGGTCTGACACCAACTACCTGGGGTTAGTGTCAGAATTGAATTGAATTGAATTGAATTGTAAGTCATGCAGTTGGTGACTGGAAAGTTGAAGAATTGGTTAGTGTGAGGAAAAAACTCACACATTTGGTGTCAGGAGTGTTACAGGTAAAACAGCCCAGAGATATAAAATCATTCATTGATTCATTTAACAAATAATTATAGATTACCTATTCTGGCCAGGCCCAGTTCTTGGTGTGGTACATGAATCCAATAAAAACCCCTGGCCACATGAAGCTTGCATGCTAATGGGATAATAAATTGTAAAATTTATGGAGCATTTACTATGTGCTGGCATTGTTCTAAGTATTTTACCTCCAATAACTCAACATGCTTCTCACAGCAGTCCTATGAAAGACATACTTTTATTCCCATTTTCAGACAAGGCAACAGGCATGAAGAAATTAAGTAATTTGTCCATAATTATACAGCTAGTAAATGTAAAAATCCAATTTCTAATTCTGAAATCTGTTATAATCAGTCTATTATTTTAATCACTGCACTATATTTTCTCTCTTTCTGAAAAATCACCCAGACTGGTCCTGATGGTTATAAGAGAAACCAAAGTGGAAGTCAAGAGGCCCATTAGGTCAGAGAATGAGATACTGGAATTTTCAACAACGACTGAGTAGATAGTATTATTCTCACTTAATAAATGGGAAAACAGAGGCTTGGTTTACACATCTGATAAGTAGCAGAGCCTGGATCCAACCCCAAGCCAAACTGGGTTTTATCTCTAAAACATAGTATCTTTCTGCTAATGTCTCCATTTCCTACAGAATTAGAAAGCTTCCATTCCTCCCTTTCTTTTTGACCAAGAAACTCATTTGAGGTATGTTTTAGAGTCAAAATTAGAGAACTGAGCATCTAAAAATTTTGTTTTCGCTCGGTAGGCATTTTTATAATTGAAAATAAAACGAAATATAAATTTACTGACATGCACTTTTGTTTTCTCATTTTCTTTTTTCTTTGGCAAACTTTAAATTGAGATATAGTACACATACAGTGAAATACACAGATATTAAATGTACAGTTTGATGAAGTTTGATAAAGTATACACCCATATAGTTAATACTCTAAAGATACGTAAATGTGTGTAGATAGTGTAATTAAAATTATAAATGAGGTGCCAGTTTTCATCTCATGATTAATGATGAAGACCTCTCCCACTCTCTTTTCTCTCATCTCTTCCTGCTTCTCAATTGATATTTTTGTCTCCAGTTCATGGGGGTTACACAGAATACCAGGTGCAGGTCAAAAGATGACTGTGTCAGAAAGAAAAGAAAGCAAAATAAATAAAAGAACAACTAGCCATTTCTTAATACTTGTTGAAGCAAAGTCACATTGATATATTTTCTGTTTTTCTATGGAGGGGTCATGTGCCTCAGCCCACACATTAGCATGTGAACTTGTTGTTCCAGTAAAATGAGTCAGAGTTCCTCAGGAAGACAGATTCCTGTATTTTAGAGCTATGTGTCGGCATCTGTGAAAAAAGGTGCAGTGTACTGTATTGATGCATCTCACCAATACACACAGTCTTCTCACTCTAGGTGATCACACCTGCTAATAAGAGGTAGAAGTAGGATTTGAACTCCAGCCTAGGGCACTCAAGAATCAGGCTGTTTTCATGACAGGGAGAATTTGACATCACTGTGTCTGAATGTAAGGTTTGCATGGCCTGGAGGCAGAACTGGGCTTGAATTCTGGCTTTATGACCTTGGGAAAATTACTTATATTCTATTTTCAGTTCCTTTATTCAGAGAATGGGGATAGATGATTGTGTCCTAAAGTCATTTTGAGGGTTAAAAAGGTCATGTACTTAAAATAATTAGCACAGCACAGAACACAAAGCTTAAACCAGTAATATGGCAATGGCAGTAGTAGTTGGCCACTAAGTCAACAGACACCACAGTGGTTTTGAACCATATACCCCATCCGTTAAAATAAATTTTGAGTATGCATCCTCAGTACCTGAAAACTTATTTATGAAAAAGCATGATATGCTATACTGTGTTCATACATTATTTACTCTATAAAACAAGTGAAATGTAGCTGAACCAAAGTATTTCCCGTATGTTTACTTATCATGATGGCTTCTTGCTAATATTAGCAACATGTAAAGGTACACTATATGTCTATGACCAGGTATGTTTTTAATCATTTTTAAATGATTTTTGATGATTTTTCAATGATTTTGTATGTGCCTGTGTGTCCAAATCTCAAACACTCTTTTGATAGTTTTGATTTTCTTCCCAATTCTTATCTTATTTGACTAAGTCTTCATTGTTTCTATCTTACAACCTGAGGAGATAGTACTGAGTAAAAACATCACCATTTTCTTGTTTACTTGAATTTGAATGGTGAACTGGTAATCATTATCACCATCACTTGCAAACCATTGACTGAATCTTTTTTAGCCACTTGCCCATTTTGTGAGAGTTAGCTTAAATAAAACTAGTTAATACCTATTCATCACCAACCTGGAACATGCAAACGACAACATGTAGCAATCCTGTTAGCTGAGGACATACAAGGGAGTGCCATAGGGTCATCCCTGGAGTTGCAGAGCTCCCACTCTCCTCACAAGAACCTCACACATCTTATGTGACTCATGACTGACTGGTATGTGGCCAGACTGATAAATTGTCTAGTGACAATCCATATATTAAATGCTGGTAAAGCGTAATTTATCTCTTAAGACTAAAAAAAATCATATAAATGGCGCTTCCAGTATTTTCTTCTGGAATCTTAATGAGAATTCCCTGGAGTATATGGATGCCACTTAAGAAACACCACATGTTCTCACTCATAGGCGGGTGTTGAACAAGGAGAACACATGGACACAGGGAGGGGAGCATCACACACTGGGGTCTGTTGGGGTGGAATAGGGGAGGAACAGCGAGGGGTAGGGAAGTTGGGGAGGGATAACATGGGGAGAAATGCCAGATATAGGTGATGGATATGGAGGCAGCAAACCACATTGCCATGTATGTACCTATGCAACAAT
>CAUYLG010024755.1:109-45719 GCA_963573385.1 Cacajao melanocephalus
AAAAAGAATGAAAGAGAGAAAGAGGAAGAGAAAGAGGGAGAGAGAACGGGATTCTTGTTCTATTGCCCAGGCTAGAATGCAGTCTAAAAATGGGTAGTAAAAACCTCTATTATGACAATAATTGTGTTTAACAATGGAGACAGGAAGGAATAAGGGATGAAAATAACAAACAAGCAGCCAACCAATATTTTATTTAAACCTGTGAAATGCTATGCAATTGCTGAGGAGTGATTTACTTCCAATTATGTGGTCACTTTTAAAAATCATGTGGTTTTTGTCATTGGTTCTGTTTTTGTGGTGGATTACATTTATAGACTTGCGTATGCTGAACCACTCTTGCATCCCCAGGATGAAGCCTACTTGATTGTGATGGATAAGCTTTTTGATGTGCTGTTGCAATCAGTTTGTCAGTATTTTATTGAAGATTTTTGCATCTATGTTAATTATGGATGTTGGCCTGAAGTTTTCTTTTTTTTTTGTTGAGTCTCTGCCAGGTTTTGGTATCAGGATGATATTGGTCTCATAAAATGATTTGGGAAGGATTCTTTCTTTTTGGATTGTTTGCAATAGTTTCAGAAGGGGTGTTACCTGCTCCTCTTTGTACGTCTGGTAGAATTTGGCTGTGAACCCATCTGGATCTGGGCTTTTTTTGGTTGGTAGGCTATTAATTGCTGCCTCAACTTCAGCCTTTGTTATTGGTCTATTCAGGGTTTCAACTTCTTCCTGGTTTAGGCTTGGGAGGGTGCAAGTGTCCAGGAATTTATCCATTTCTTCCAGGTTTACTGGTTTATGTGCATAGAGTTGTTTGTAGTAATCTTTGATGGTAGTTTGTATTTCTGTGGAATCAGTGGTGATATCTCCTTTATCATTTTTTATTGCATCTATTTGATTCTTCTCTCTTCTTTTTTATCAATCTGGCTAGTGGTCTATTTTGTTGATCTTTTCAAAAAACCACTTTCTGGATTTATTGATTTTTTGAAGGGCTTTTTTGTGTCTCTATCTCCTTCATTTCTGCTCTGATCTTAGTTATTTCTTGTCTTCTGCTAGCTTTTAAGTTTTTTTGATCTTTCCTTCTAGCTTTTTCAATTTTGATGTTAGGGTGTCAATTTTAGATCTTTCCTCGCTTCTCTGGTGGGCATTTATTGCTATAAATTTCCCTCTAGACAGTGCTTTAAATGTGTCCCAGAGATTCTGATACGTTTTGTCTTGATTCGCGTTGGTTTCAAAGAACATATTTATTTCTGCCTTCATTTCATTGTTTACCCAGTCAACATTCAAGAGCCAGTTGTTCAGTTTCCATGAAGTTGTGCAGTTCTTAGTTAGTTTCTTAATCCTGAGTTCTAAATTTGATTGCACTGTGGTCTGAGAGACTGTTTGTTATGATTTCCGTTCTTTTGCATTTGCTGAGGAGTGATTTACTTCCAATTATGTGGTCAATTTTAGAGTAGGTACAACGTGGTGCTGAGAAGAATATATATTCTGTGGATTTGGGGTGGAGAGTTATGTCTATTAGATTTGCTTGGTCCAGATGTGAGGTCAAGTCCTGGATATTCTTGTTAATTTTCTGTCTCTTAAATCTGGCTAATATTGACAGTGGAGTGTTAAAGTCTCCCACTATTATTCTGTGAGAGTCTAAGTCCCTTTGTAGGTCATTAAGAACTTGCTTTATGTATCTGGGTGCTCCTGTATTGGGTGTGTATATATTTAGGATCATTAGCTTTTCTTGTTGCATTGATCCTTTTACCATTATGTAATGCCCTTCTTTGTCTCTTTTGATCTTTCTTGGTTTAAAGTCTATAATCAGAGACTAGGATTGCAACTCCTGCTTTTTTTTTTTTTTCTCTCCATTTGTTTGGCAAATCTTCCTCCATCCCTTTATTTTGAGCCTATGTGTGTCCTTGCACATGAGATGGGTTTCCTGAATACAGCACACCAATGGGTTTTGACTTTTTATCCAATTTGCCAGTCTGTGTCTTTTGATTGGGGCATTTAGCTCATTGATATTTAAGGTTAATATTGTTATGAGTGAATTTGATCCTGCCATTTTGATGCTAGCTGGTTGTTTTGCCAGTTAGTTGATGCAGTTTCTTCATTGTGTCAATGCTCTTTACCTTTTGGTACGTTTTTGGAGTTGCCGGTACTGATTGTTTCTTTCTATGTTTAGTGCTTCTTTTAGGAGCTCTTGTAAGGCAGGCCTGGTGGTGATGAAATCTCTCAGCAATTGCTTGTTTGTAAAAGATTTTATTTCTCCTTTGCTTATGAAGCTTAGTTTGGCTGGATATGAAATTCTAGGTAGAAAGTTATTTTCTTTAAGGATGTTGAATATTTATCCCCACTCTCTTCTGGCTTGTAGGGTTTCTGCTGAGAGATCTGCTGTGAGTCTGATGGGTTTCCCTTTGTGGGTAACCTGACCTTTCTCTCTGGCTGCCCTTAGCATTTTTTCCTTCATTTCAACCCTGGTGAATCTGACAATTATGTGCCTTAGGATTGCTCTTCTTGAAGAATATCTTTGTGGTGTTCTCTGTATTTCCTGGACTTGAATATTGGCCTGCCTTTCTAGGTTGGGGAAGTTCTCCTGGATAATATCCTGAAAAGTGTTTTCCAGCTTGGATTCATTCTCTCCGTCACATTCAGGTATACCTATCAAATGTAGATTAGGTCTTTTCACATAATCCCATATTTCTTGAAGGCTTTGTTCATTTGTTTTTACTCTTTTTTCTCTAATTTTGCCTTCTCATTTTATTTCATTGAGTTGATCTTCAATCTCTCATATCTTTTCTTCTGCTTGTTCGATTTGGCTATGGAAACTTGTGTATGCTTCATGAATTTCTCGTCCTGTGTTTTTTAGCTCCATCAAGTCATTTATATTCTTCTCTAAGCTGTTTGTTCTAGTTAACATCTCATGTAACCTTTTTCTGGGTTCTTAGTTTCTTTGCATTGGGTTAGCACATGTTCTTTTATCTCTGAGAAGTTTGTTATTACCCACCTTCTGAAGCCTGTTTTTGTCAATTCGTCAGATTTATTCTCCATCCATCTTTGATCCCTAGCTGGTGAGGAGTTGTGATCCCTTGGAGGAGGAGAGGCGTTCTGGTTTTGGGTGTTTTCATCATTTTTGTGCTGGTTTCTTCCCATCTTTGTGGCTTTATCTACCTGCAGTCTTTGTAGTTGGTGACTTTCTAATGGGGTCTCTGAGTGGACCTCCTTTTTGTTGATGTTGAAGCTATTCCTTTCTGCTTCTTAGTTTTCCTTCTAACAGCCAGGCTCCTCTGCTGCAGGACCGCTGGAGGTCCACTCCAGACCCCGCTCACCTGGGGATCGCCTGTGGGGGCTGCAGAATATCACAGGTTGCCACTTATTCCTTCCTCTGCTATCCTTGTCCCAGAAGGGTACCCATCGGATGTCGATCTGAGCTCTCCTTTATGAGGTGTCTCTTTGGGTATTCAGGGATCAGGGAGCTTTTTTGAGGAGACAGTCTGTCTCTTATAGGAGCTCAAGTGCTGTGCTGGGAGCTCCGTTGTTCCATGCAGAGCTGCTGGGCAGGTACCCTTAAGTCTACTGTAGCTGAGTTCATAACTGACTCTTTTCCCAGGTGCTCTG
The DNA here is from genome assembly GCA_963573385.1 of Cacajao melanocephalus. Lineage (NCBI taxonomy): Eukaryota > Metazoa > Chordata > Mammalia > Primates > Pitheciidae > Cacajao > Cacajao melanocephalus. Next base: position 3,707 of record CAUYLG010024755.1, read on the forward strand.
TCTTAGGAAGGTCGACTTTATTTATAAGTTCCTGTCGTGATGCTGCCTTTTTTCATAGATGCCTTGTCCTGTATGGAGTAGTCTAGTCACAGTCTGCCAGCACAGGCTGCCACAGGCTCTGCCCAGTTGCTGTGTGAACTGCCTCGGCAGTGGCAGAGTCCCTTGGTAGTGGGGGATGCCCTTCCCACACTGAGCTGTACTGTCCTGGGTCCAGCTGTGCTTGCTGTGAAACTCTCAGTCCAGAGCATTTCAGATTGCTTGTTTTGTGCAGGTGGTACCTGCCAAGCTAGATCACCTGGCTCCCTGTCTCTGCCTCCTCCCTTTCAGTTGAGTGGGAGGCTCTGCCTCCCAGGCATTCCCGGCGCCAGTGGAAACAGCTGCCCAGACTTGTGTGAATTTCTGTCTGCTAATGCTGCACTGGCTGAAACTGTCGTGCTGAAAACTTGTGGTGCTTTTCGGCCTGGAAATCTCCTGGTCTGTGGAAAGTGAAAACTTGTTTGGAAATGCAGCACTCACCCTCTTCACTGTTCTCTCTGGGAAGTGCACTCTGGAGCTGTTCCTATTTAGCCATCTTGTATCCTCCTCCTATTCTGTGATTTAAGTATAGTTACTCGTCTTATTGTTGTTTTCCATCCTTTCACTTTCAACCAGTTATTATCTTTGAATTTAGAGTGTGTGTCATAGAAAGTATAAAATTGGATGTTTGTTTGTTTGTTTGTTTGACAGAGTCTTGCTCTGTCACCCAGGCTGGAGTACAGTGGCACAATCTTGGCTCATTGCAAGCTCCGCCTCCCTGGTTCAAGTGATTCTCCTTCCTCAGCCTCATGAGTAGCTGGGGCTACAGGCAACTGCCACCACGCATGGCTAATTTTTGTATTTTTAGTAAAGACAGGGTTTCACCATATTGGCCAAGCTGGTCTCGAACTCCAGACTTTGTGATCTGCCCGTCTCGGCCTCCTAAAGTGCTGGGATTACAAGTGTGAGCCACTGCGCTTGGCAGGATGTTGTTTTTTTAATTGTAATATTATCTGCCTTTAGACTAGATTGTTCAATCTGATGACATTAATGTTATTATTGATATAGTTGGATTGACATCTGTGATTTTGCTTTTCATTTTCTATGTCTCATGTCATTTTTGTTCCTTTATTCCTTACTGTCTCCTTAAGTAAATTGGATATATTTTTAGTGTAACCTTTTAATTCTTTGATTATTTTAAAACTGTATTTGTAGTTATTTTCTTAGTGTTTCTGTCTAGGACTTATAATATGCATTTTAATTTATCAAAATTTCCTTCAGATTCATATTAACTTAATTTCGGTGAGATATAGAAAGTTTACTCCTATAAACTCTATCCCCTTTACCATTTACATGCTATTATAATTATACATATTACATCTATATATGTTACAAATTCATAAGCACCTTGTTTTAATTATAACATTATATAATATGTCTTTTAAAGGACTATAAGAAGAGAACAGAACACAAATATAGAGATTTTATAATATGTATATTCTTGTTTACCCTTTTGGCTCTCTTCATTTGTTTCTGTGGAGTTGAATTACCATCTTGAGTCATTTCCTTATGACAATACATCTCTGTGCCCATAGGAAAACTTTCAGAAACATTAATTTACTTTTTAAATAATTTCCTTTGTTGAATTGTTTTGTTATATCAAAATCTGCCATGTTCCTCACTCCTCCATTACCACAACTCAGCATGGTTACCTTTTACAAAGAAATACATCTTATTTCCTGCACAAACTTAAAAGTTTTGACATACAAAATCATTTAATTGAGCTTTGAGTTTTAATTTGTGTTACTACTTGAGTAATGTAGTAGAATGGGCAGAGAGACAGTAATGGGCACACTTTCATTTCTCACACTTTTGAGTAAAATATAACAGCTATAAAACACCTTTCTATTCTCCATTTTTTTTTTTCATTTAAGTCCCAATTGTGTTACTGTGACTGGGCATCATGAAAACTGCACCTACTCTGGGTGTGCTGCTAGGTGCTCTGCCTACATAATTTCACTTAATCTTCACAATAGCCCTGAAAAGTAGGTATAAGGGTTAATTTTATGTGCCAACTAGACTATAATGCCTAATAGTTTGGTCAAGCACCAGTGCAGATGTTGTGTAAAGGTGTTTTTAGATATGATTAACGTTTAAATTAATAGACTGTAAAACTGATTACCCTTCTTAAAGGTGAGCAGACCCTATTCAATCATATGAAAGCCTTAAATGAAAAGGTCTGAGGCCAACTGAGGAAGGAGCTCTGCTTCCAGACTGCTTGCAGACTCAGAACTACAACATGAACTCTTGCTGAAATTCTTAGCCATCCAGCTTGCTCTGCAGATTTCAAATTTGCCAGCCTCCATAATTGTGTAAACCAGTTCCTTAAAATGAATCTTTTAAATAAATTTCTTATATGAATCTCTCTTTTCTTTCTCTCTCTCTATGTATATGTAGGCATATATAATAGAGATAGAAATACATACGTATCTATATTTACATAAATATATATCTTTTTTGATATGTAGACATTGATCAATATACCTAGATATATAGAAGCATGTCTTTATAGATGTATAGATATCTATATATATGAATATAGATATGCATATAGAAAATGTATGAACATAGATATAGATATCTATTTCCATATATCTATGTCCATAGATATACAAATATATAGATATTGATAGATATGTGTATATATATATATATATGGAGAGAGAGAGATTTACATGTATGTAGTTATTTATAGATCTATCTGTTTATCTGGAGAACCTTGACTAATACTGTAGATATTATTATCGCTACATTTTTGATGGAGAAACTGAAATTGTGTAACCTTCCCAGGGTTACACAGCAGGGAAATAGCAATTCTTTAAATCTTTATAGCTCTGAAATCTGTGTGTTTTCCACTCACTGCCATCACTCTTAAAGTTACGTTGAAAGGAACCATTTTTTCCTGCCTCTCTCTGCCCCTAAATTCTCTTTACGACCATATATAAAATAAACACATTCCTGAACACTGACTACAAAGTCAAATTCTTGGGCACAAATTTTTTTTATTCACTTAAATTTAAAAATTACATTCTGGTCTTACTGAATGCTGCAGTTTCTGTGGCAGCAGAAAGTCTAAACTGTAGAATAGAATTTTAAGCCAAATACTACATGTAAGTAACTTAGAAAAACAAAGCAGAGAAGGTATGCAGATTTCACCTCAACTATTTATCTTGTATAATTATAATCTAGCTCTTTATTCACAAAGCATTTTGACACTTGTGCTGGCTTTATCAGCTGCATCAGTGAAAATAAGTCATGAAGAATTGGACTGACAGTTTCTGAACTGGCTGGAAGAGGTGAAGTCAGTTAAAATAATCAAGCAACTTTGTTTATGTTGATGATACTTGTAAGAAATAGTGGATAATTTTATTTCCTTTCAGTTTTTTTTCTGTATATATTGGAAATATATGCAGATCACATGTGATAGAAACCGTTTCTAAGTGTTAATAAAGTGCTAAGTGGAAGAATTGGGGAAGAGTGTGTTTATTTAATTTATAATAACTAGCTTGGAGTGGAGGTGGGGAAAAAACACAAATTAACGTCTGGTATAATGACTGACTCGTCTGCAAATGGGACAACAGTCTACATGGTTAATGGCCAGTGGATATTTCAACTCAATTCTACTTTTTTTGTTGTTGTTTCCTACAATGTATCTGCCACCATGCTATGTTTTGGGAATATGTAATTAAGGAAGAAGACATTCTGGGTCATCAAAAAACTCAGTCTTAAAATCAAATTCTCTATATTTTGTAATGTTTAAGTTCTAAAGTGTTACTATCAATAGTAATTATAATTATTCACTGATTTAACCCATATTTTTAATTACATACTATGTAGCAGGTACTTTGTTAGAGAATGAGAGTACTATTATGAACAACACATTATCCCTACTTTTAGAATCTGGTTGCTATGGTTTAGATATGGTTTGTTTGTTCCTACCAATGCTGATCTTGAAATTTGGCCTCCAATGTGGCAGTGTTGAGAAGTGGAGACTAGTAAGAGGTATTTGGATCATGAGGGAGGACCCATCATGAATGACATGGTGCCATTCTGACAGTAGTCAATGAATTTTCTCTCTGGTGAGACAGGATTATTTCTTATGGGAATGGATTAGTTTAATTCTCATGGAAATGCATCATTACCTCAAAAGTGGGCTGTTAATAAAGCCATGATATGCTTTGAGTTTTGCCTCTTTGCACGTGTCTATTTCCGCTTTGACCTTCTCTGCCATGTTTTGAGCATGTAGTATGAAATACCTCATCAGAAGCCAGAGACATGCTCTTGAACTTCCCATCTTTCAGAACTGTGAAATAAATATACCTCTTTTCATTATAAATTACTCAGCCTCAGGTATTCTGTTATAGCAACGCTAAATTGACTAAGGCATAAAATTGGTACCAAGGAGTGGACTTTTAATACAAAGATACCTTAAAATGGGGAAGTGCCTTTGAACTGGGTAAATGGCAGAAGTTGGAAGAGTTTGGAAGAGCAGGATAGAAGATCTTATTGCAGTGATGGGAGCATTGGGGTGCTTTTTGTGAGTACTCAGAAGAAGGCTAAAAAAAATGAGGGAAAATTTGCAACTTTCTAGAGATTGGGTAAGTGGTAGTGACCAAAATTAGATAGTAAAGGACATTCTTATGAGATTTCAGATGAAAATGAGTATTCATTTGAAAAGTAGAACAAAGGTCACTCTTTTTATAAAGTTGCAAAGAATTTAGCTGCATTATGTCCATGCTCTACAGCTTTGTGGAAGGCCAAACTTAAGAACAATGACCTAGCATATCTGATGGAAGAATTTCTAAGCAGCAAAGTGCTCAAGAGTTAGTGTGGTTACATTTAATAGCTTATGATTAATTAAGACAGCAAAAGAATGACCTAAGAGCCAGAATTTATACTTAACAATGAAGCAGATTATAAAAATTTGAAAATTTCATAGCCTAGCCTTGTGGTAGAGAATAAAAGGGAGTTTTCAGGGGAGGAATCAAGACTGGCTGAGCAACCTGTTGCTAAAAAAGTTAGCATGGCTTAAAGGGAGACAGGTGCAATTAGTCAAAACAATGAGAAGAAGACCACACAGGCATTTGAAGATCTTCATGGCTCTCCTGTACAACACAAGCCCAGAGGCCTGAGAGGACAGAATGGTTTTCTAGGGTGAACCTGGGGCACCATTATCTTACATCAACTCATGATGCTGCTCCCCAAATCTCAGCCACTCTGGATAGAGCAGTCGTCACTTTAACAGCCTCAGGTACTGCTCCAGAGGAGCAGTCCAAATAGCAAGCTTTGATGGTTTCCACATGGTACTAATTCTACAAATGCCCAGAATACAAGAGTCATAGAGGCTAGGTGGCTTCCACCTAGATTTCAGATGTATCTGAAAGCCTGGGAGCCCAGCCAGAAACTTACTACAGGATACAGCCACCACAGGAAATTGCTACTAGGGCACTACCTAGTGGAGCCATAGGGGAAGAACCACTACTGAGCCCCTAGAATGGTAGAGCCACAGGCAGTGTGCAATTCCAGCCAGTAAAAAGTTACTGACATTCAACTCCAACCTGTGAGAGCAGCCACGTGGGCTGCATCTTGGAAACCTACGTGGGTAGGTCTTCCCAGGGTCTTGGGAGCCCACCTCTCACACCAATGTGCCCAAGATGTAGGACATCTATGTTAAAGGAGATTGTTTTGGAGCTTTAAGATGTAATGTAATCCCAGCAGTTTGAGAGGCCAAGGCAGTAGGGTCACTTGAGCCCAGGAGTTCAAGACCATCCTGGGCAACATAAGGAGACCTTGTCTCTATGAAAAGTATAACAAATTAGCCTGGAATGGTGGTACACTCCTGTGATCCTAGCTATTCAAGATGTTGCAGTAGGAGAGGCAGTAGGAGAGTCAGTAGGGTCGAGGAGACTCAGGCTGCAGTAAGCCATGATCTTGCCACTGCACTCCAGCCTGGGTGACCCAGCAAGACCCTGTCTCAATTTAAAAAAAAGCAGGATTTAATTTGCATGTCTCTCCTGCTGGGCTTCAGACTTATGTGGGGCTTGTCATTTTTCTTTTGGCCTATTTCTTCCTTTTGGAATGGGAAAGTCTACCAAATGTCTGTCCCATCATTATATCTTGGAAGTAAATAACTTGCTTTTTATTTTATAGGCTCATAGCTGGAAGGAACTTGCCTGAGTCTTACATGAGACTGGATTTTGGACTTGAGAGTTAATGCTGCAACAAGTTAAGACTTTTGAGACTACTGAAATGAAATGATGTATGTGAGAAAAACATAAGTTGAGGGGGAGGGGAAGACTGCTATGGTTTGGATAGCATTTGGATGTTTGGTTTGTTCCCACCAAAACACGTTGAAATTTGGTCCCCAATGTGGCAGTGTTGGGAGGTGGGGCCTAGTGAAAGGTATTTGGGACATGGAAGAGGATTCCTCATGAAAGGCGTGGTGCTATTTTTACAGTAGTGAATGTTCTTTGTCGTTTTATTAATGTGCTTTACATTTTATTTGATTTGTTCCTGGCTTTTTTAATTTGAAGTATGTTACATTGTTCAGAATTGGAAAGGAATTTAAGAGATCATCTAGCCCAGGAATATAAAATATCTTGCCTAAAGCTTCCACACTCATTCCCTTGTCTGTGACAGATATAGTTTAAATAATTATAGTGATCTTTCCTATGTAGTCTCAGAATTCTTCTCAACACATTATTTTAGGAAGATGCTCCCAATCATTAGATCTGGCACAGGAGTTAAACCCAACTTGCTACTTCAATCTAGTCTAGACAGTCTCATTTTACCAACAAGGAAACTGAAATAAGAAAAATCAAATGATACCCCAGGACTCAAAACTTATAACATGCAAAGGGAAGAATAATTCTGGTGCTTCTTACTCAGTGGTATTTCTACTATATGCCTTTTAAGGTTGTCTTGAAAGAGAAATTTACTGAAGTAGCAAGAAAATTACTATAAATTACACACCTCAAGATTTTCTTGAAAAACATGCATTTCTGTTTTCAGTGCTAATCAACCCTGGTTATGACTAGTGTCTTAGAAAATGCCAGAAAGAGTTCTTTATTTGAATAACATATAATATAATATAAGCCCAGTATGAAATATTTATAAGTGAGGTTTTTCTGAGTGAAATAAGTGTGTGTGTGTGTGTGTGTATTTGTTCTCTCCTCTACTCCATCTCAAGCACCAGGTAACTCTTGGGACCCCCTAAGCATTTTTTAAGAACAGTTTGAAAGCCATTACACTCAAGGAACAAATGTTTCTGTCTAAGGAACTGTACATTTTATATATTTATAATTTAAAATATATTTTTTCATCTCAGATACCATATCTCTTTTCCAAACACAAAGAGTTATAGACTGATACATTAATTGTCTCCCTGAATTATGCCAATGGACTTGATATATATAACAAATTAGTGATACATTTTTAATATACTTGATTAATAAGCAGATTTTATATTGAATTGTTAAATCAGACAAGTGACACTATAGGAGACTATCTATGGATAAATAAGGCAAAATTATTGAAATATACTTTACTATTTATCCTTTGGACTGCTACCATTATAATCACTTATTTTGTATTAGATATGCTGTACATAGTGCTTTTATTTTTCAAAATTAACTTGAAACATAGTCTAAGCTCAGTATTCTTGAAATAAAGAGAAAGGAGTCAGAAAACTCCAGGTCCCAAATGTACTTTAGCTTGTCACACCCTCCACACACACACAGTCTGGAATAATGTAAAGTAGCTTTAACTTGAGTCATTGTTTTCAACCCATCATAATAATGGCCTTCAAACTTTTTTGCTTATGATGTCCAGTGAGAAATGTATCTTAAATCATGACTTAATAAATAAGTAAATATAGACCTATAAGTATATAAAACTTTATCTACATCAGTCACTATATACATATTTATATGCATGTATATCTATCTCCCCATACATACTTTAATTGGAAAATAAATTTAATGAAACTTTCTTTCTTGCCCTACTTTGTCCAGTGCAGTTAGGAGTAGCCTGTCAATATCATTCTATCTGTTAGTTTGATAAAAATGTCCTAAGCTATCAAATACGTGATAACCCAGAACCTTGCCTTTAAAAGTATTTGATTAGAAGTATCCAATGGTCATATTTTGCATATCTCTATTGACACATAGAGTGCCTTGTTTACCACTTGAAAGCCTGTAATGTCTTTAATTTGATTAGAGAAAAATTTCCAGAAAACCCAGCACCAAACCAGAAAATTCATCTTTAAGAAATCATCATATATACCATAAATATATATAATTTTTACTTATCAGTTAAAAATAGATATCCCATCCAGAGGTAAAGTGAAACATAGAAAAATGCAGCCTTGCCAGCATCTGTTGTTTCTTGACTTTTTAATAATTGCCATTGTTACTGGCAGGAGATAGTATCTCACTGAGGTTCTGATTTGCATTTCTGTAATGATCAGTGATGTTGAGCTTTTTTTCATATGTTTGTTGGCTGTATATATGTCTTCTTTTGAGAAGGGGCTGTTCATGTCCTTTGCCCACTTTTTAATTGGGTCGTTTGTTTTTTTCTTGTAAATTTGTTTAAGTTTCTTGTAGATTCTGGATATTAGACTTTTGTCAGATGGATAGATTGCAAACATTTTCTCCCATTCTGTAGGTTGTCTGTTCACTCTGATGATAGTTTCTTTTGCTGTGCAGAAGCTCTTTAAATAGATTCCATTTGTCAATTTTTGCTTTTGTTGCAATTGCTTTGTTTTTGTCATGAAATCTTTGCCTGTGCCTATGTCTTGAATGATATTGCCTAGAATTTTTTCTAGAGTTTTAGTTATGAGTTTTAGTTTTAAGTCTTTAATCCATCTTGAGGTATTTTTTAAATAAGGTTTAAGGCAGGGGTCAATTTTCTGCCAATGGCTAGCCAGGTCTTTCAGCACTTTTTATTAAATAGGGAATCCTTTCTCCATTGCTTGTTTTTGTCAGGTTTGTTGAAGATAAAATGGTTTTAGATGTACAGTCTTATTTTTGGGATCTCTATTCTGTTCCATTGGTCTATGTGTCTGGTTTTTGTACCAGTACCATGCTGTTTTAGTTACTGTAGCATTTTAGTATAGTTTGAGTCAGGTAGCATGATGCCTCCAGCTTTGTTCATTTTGCTTAGGATTGTCTTGGTGTCTTGGTTATATGTATGGGCTCTTTTAGTTGCATATGAATTTTAAAGTTGTCTTTTTTTTTCTTTTTTCTAATTCCATGAAGAATGTCAATGATAGTTTAATGGAAATAGCATTGAACCTATAAATTACTTTGGGCAATATGGCCATTTTCAAGATACTGATTCTTCCAATGTGATCATGGAATGTTTTTTCATTTGTTTGTTTCCTCTGTTATTTCCTTGAGCAGTGGTTTGTAGTCCTCCTTGAAGAGGCCTTTCACTTCCTTCTTCGGCTGTATTCCTAAGTATTTTATTCTCTTTGTAGCAATCGTGAACAGGAATTCATTCATGATTTGGCTCTCTACTTGTCTATTGTTGGTGTATAGAAATGCTTGTGATTTTTGCACATTGATTTTGTATCCTGAGACTTTGCTGAAGTTGCTTATCAGCTTAAGGAGGTTTTAGGCTGAGACAATGCAGTTTTCTAGATATAGGATCATTTTTTCTTTTCCATTTTAATAATAGGCCTTTTGACTAGTGCAAGATAAGAGTCTTATTTGGGGTTTGATTTGCATTTCTCTACTGATTAGTGATGTTGAGCTTTTCTTCATATGCTTATTGGCCAAGTGTATGCCTTCTTTTGAAATATGTCTGTTCATGTCCTTTGTCCACCTTACAATAGGGTTGTTTGGCTTTTGCCTTTTTTTTTTTTTTTTTTTTTTTTGATATAGGGTTTTACTTTCCTGCTTAGGCTGGAGTACTGGAGTACAGTGATGTGATCTTGGCTCACTGCAGCCTCTGCCTCCCTGAGCTCAGGTGACCCTCCCACATAAGCCTCCTGAGTAGCTGTTAGTACAGCTGCAGGCCACCACACCTGGCTAATTTTTATATTTTTTTGTACAGACTAGATTTCACCATGTCGCCCAAAATGGTCTCAAACTCCTGGGCTCAAGGGATCCTCTCACCTTGACATCTCAAAGTGCTGGGATTACAGGCATAAGCCAAATGCACCTGGATGTATTTTGCTTGTTTATTTAAGTTCTTTATAGATTCTGTATATTAGACTTTTGTCTGATGCATGGTTTGCTAATATTTTCTCCAATTTAATAGGTTGTCTGTTTACTCTGTCGATAGTTTCTTTTGCTGTGCAGAAGCTCTTTAGTTTATTTAGGTCCCATTTATCAATTTGAATTTCTGTTGCAATTGCTTTTCACATCTTTATGAAATCTTTGGCGGGTCCTATGTCCAGAACTGTATTTCCTAGGTTATCTTTTACCCTTTGTATAGTTTTAGGTTTTACACTTAAGTCTTTAATTCATCTTGAGTTTATTTTGTATACAGTGTAAGGAACGGGGTCCTGTTTCAATCTTCTGCATATGGCTAGTCAGTTATCCCAACACCATTTACTGGGGCTATTGTGAATGGGATTGTGTTCTGGATTTGGCTCTTGGTTTGGATGTTGTTGGTATATAGGAATGCTACTGATTTTTATACATTAATTTTGTATCCTAAAACTTTACTGAAGTTTATCATATCAAGGAACTTTTTGTCAGAGACAATGGGGTTTTCTAAATATATAATCATATCATCTGCACCAGGGATATTTTGACTTTCTCTCTTTCTTTTTGGATGAGCTTTATTTTTATTTTTTTCCTCTTGCCTGATTACTCAGGCCAGAACTAACAGTACTATGTTGAATAGGAGTGTTGAGAGACTGCATCCTTTTCTTGTTCTAGTTCTCAAGGGGAATGCTTGCAGGTTTTGCCCATTTAGTATGACATTCGTTGTGTGTTTGTCATAGATGGCTCTTATTATTTTGAAATGCATTCATTCAATGTCTAGTGTATTGAAGGTTCTTAACATGGAGGGATGTTGGATTTTATCAAATTCCTTTTCTGCATCTATAAGATGACAATGTCATTTTTGGTTTTAGTTCTGGTTATGTGATGAATGATATTTATTGATTTGTATATGTTGAACCAACTTTGTATCCTAGGGATCAAGCCTACTTGATTGTGGTGGATTAGCTTTTTTATGTGCTGCTAGATTCAGTTTGCTAGTACTTTGTTGAGGAATTTGTGTCTATATTCCTCAAGGATATTAGATTGAAGTTTTGTTGTTGTTCCTCTGCCAGGTTTTTGTATCAGGATAATTCTGGCCTCATAGGATGACTTAGGGAGGAATCTCTCCTCAGATTTTTGGAAGAATATCAGTAGGAATGGTAGCAACTCTTCTTTATTTATCTGGTAGAATTTGGCTGCGAATTTCCCTGGTTCTGGGCTTCTGGTTGGTAGGCTTTTGATTACTGATTCAATTTCAGAACTTGTTGTTGGTCTGTTCAGGTTTTCAGTCTCTTCCTGATTCAGTTGTCAGAGCCTGTATGTTTCCAGGAATTTACTCATTTCTTCTAAGTTTTCTATCTTGTGTACATACACACGTTTGTAGTAGTCTCTAAGGGTTTTAGTATTTCTGTGTGGTCAGTGATAAATGTCCTCTTTGTCATTTCTAATTTGTGTTTATTTGGCTCTTCCCACCCCTCCTTTTTTTTTTTTTTTTTAAAAAAAATCAGTCTAACTAGTGATCTATCTGTCTTATGAACTCTTTCAAAGAACCAGTCTCTGGATCCTTATATGTTTTGTATGTTTTTGTGTCCCAATTCCTTTCAAATCAGCTCTGATTTTGGTTATTGTCTTCTTCCTGCATTGGTATTGGTTTGTTGTTTCTCTAGTTCTTCTCTGTGTGATGTTGGATTATTAATTTGAGACCTTTCTGACTTTTTTATGTGGCTGTTTACTGCTATAACCTTCTTTCTAAACACTGCTTTAGCTGTGTCCCAGAGATTCTGGTATGTTATGTCTTTGTTTTCATTAGTTTCAAAGAATTTTGTGATTTCTGCCTTAATTGTATTATTTAACCAAAAGTCATTCAAGAGCAGGTTATTCAATTTCCATATAATTGTATGGTTTTAAGTTAATTTCTCAGTCTTGATTTCTAATTTGATTGTAATGTGGACTGAGAGATTCTCTGTTATAATTTCAGTTATTTTGCACTTGCTGAGAAGAATTGATTATGTGATCAATTTTAGAGTATTTGCCATGTGGTGATGAGAAGAATGTATATGCTGTTGTTTTCGGGTGGAGAGTTCTATAGATGTCTCAGTTTCGTTTAATCCAGTGCTGAGTTCAGGTCCTGAATATCTTTGTTAATTTTCTGCCTCAGTGATCTATCTAATACTGTCAGTGGGGTATTACCATCCCCCACTGTTATTCTGTTATTGTGTGGGAGTCTAAGTCTCTTTAAAGGTTTCTTAAAAACTTGCTTTATGAAACTTGCTTCTCCTGCATATATATTTAGTATACTTAGCTCTTCTTGTTGAATTGAACCTTTTACCATTAGATAATGCCCTTCTTTGTCTTTTTTGATGTTCATTGGTTTAAAGTCTGTTTTGTCTGAAATTATGATTGCAGCTCCTTGTTTTTTCTGTTTTCCATTTGCTTGGTATAATTTTCTCCCTCCCTTTACTTTGAGCCTATGGGTACCATTGCATGTGAAATGTGTCTTTTGAAGACAGCATACCATTCGGTCATACTTCTTTTTATGGCTTGATATTCTGTGCATTTCAATTGGTACATTTGGCTCAATTGTATCCAAATTTAATGTTGATATGTGTGGATTTGGTCCTGTCATCAGTTTGTCAGCTGGTTATTATGTAGTGTTGTTTGTGTGGTTGCTTTTCAGTTTCAATGGTCTATGTATGTAACTGTGCATTGGTAGTGCTTGGTAATGGTCTTTCCTTTCCATATTAGCACTCATTTAGGGACTTCTTTTAAGGTAAGTCTTTTGATTACAAATTCCCTAAGCATTTGCTTGTCTGAAAATAATCTTATTTCTCCTATACTTATTAAAGTTTAGTTTGTCTTGGTTGGAAATTATTTTCCTTAGGAATGTTGAATATAGGTCCCCAATTTTCTGGCTTATAGGGTTTCTGCTGAAAGGTCTACTGTTATCCTGATTGGGTTCCCTTTGTAAGTGACGGGTCCCTTCTTTCTAGGTACCTTTAACATTTACTCTTTCATTACAAACTTGGAGAATCTGATGACTATGTATATTGTGGATAATCTTTTTTGGTAGTACCTTGCAAAGGTTCTCTGCATTTCCCGAATTTCACTATTGGCCTCTCTAGTGAGGCAGGGAAAATGTTCATTGACAATATCTTGAAATATGTTTTCCAAGTTGCTTGCTTTTTCTCTTTCTCTTTCAGCGATGCCAATGAGTCATAGATTTGGTTTATTTAAATAAGCCCATATTTTTTGGAGGTTTTGTTAATCATTTTTTATTCTTTTTTCTTTACCTTTGTCTGACTTAGTTCAGAAAACCAGTGTTCAAGCTCTGAAATTCTTCTCTCAGCTTGTTAATCTGCTGTGAGTATTTGTGATTGCTTTATGAAATTCTTTTAGTGTGTTTTTCAGCTCTATTTGATCAGTTTTGTTCTTTCTTATAATGCCATTTGGTCTGTCAGCTCCTGTATCTTTGTATTCTAATCCTTAGATTCTTTCGATGGGGTTTCAACTTTCTCCCAAATATCAATGATCTTCATTCATCCCCATGTTCTGAGTTTTATTTCTGACATTTCAGCCATTTCAGCTGAACTCTTGCTGGGGAAGTAGTGCGATCATTTTGAAGGAAGAAGGCACTGTGGCTTTTTGGGTTGCTAGAGTTATTGCACTTTTTTTTTTTCTCATCTGTGTGGACTGATGTTCCTTTCACTGTGGTGTAATTTGAGTATTTTATATTGACTTTTTTCTCAATATTTTTAGAGGGCTACAGCTTTGTGCAGCATCCTTATTTGTTGCTGACTTATCTTCCTTGGTTTCATGGGGGGTTATAATAGCAAAGTATTTCTGGTGTTTAAATTTGGGTTTGATCTAGTAGATAAGTACTTAAGTGTAACGGCCAACTGGTAGGCTCTTGCTGAGCCATATGGCTTCTATGCATTTCCTCACAATTACAACCATCCTCCCTTTCACTTCTTTGAAAGTGTAGACTACTATCTCACTTGAGTGTTGACTCCAGATCTCAACTTGGCAGTCCCAAGCTGCACACTGCAGCCCTAGGGTGAACTCAGGGTTTATGTTTCTTTCCCAGCTTTGAGGCAGCAGGGGGAGTAACCTTGGCAGTGGCTGTGGCAGAGGACTTTTCACTTGTTTCTTGGGGATTCACCCCAGAGAAATGCAGAACTAGTGTCAATTAGATGTGATTGGCCTGGGATGGGAGGCTGCATTATGGACCCACACTGGAAAGCCCCACCTGATGATGAGCAGTGGGCTGTGGGGTCATGGGGAGACAGACTGGTCTCTGTTCCTTAGGGCAGCTCCTGTTTGTTGGAGGTCTGGTTAAAGCACACAGATTCTTTTCTCCTTCCCCAGTCCAAGGGCAGCAAGGGCAGTACCATTGGCGGCAGTGCAGAGGTGCTTTCAGTTGCCTCTGGAGACTCCACCTCAGAAAAATGAAGAGTCAATGCTACTGGGAATGTTCAGCCTGGAGTGGGGCAACTGTGCTGCTGGCCTGAGCTGAGGGCTCCACTTGGAGAAGTGTGGGGCTTACAGGGAGAAGAGACTAGGCTTCTCTCCCTGTGGGATGTCTGTGTCTTGCTGAAAGCATGGGCAAAGCCCTCAGGCTCTGTTTCTTCTTCAGTCTGAGGGTATCAGGGGCAGACCTACTGCTAGCTTTTGGTTGTTTCTATGATCCTATCCCCAGGGAAACATAGAGCCACTAGAAGTAGGTCAGGACCACAGTGGCTGAACATGAATGCTCAGCTGGGGGTGGGGTGACTATTCAGTGTTCCTGAGTTGAGGGCCCTGCCTGGTGAAGATTGGGGGTCGGAGCGTCACAGGGAAGAGAGACTGGACTTCTCTCCGAATAGTGGCTATGGCATGCTGGGGGTTCCAGCATAGCAATCAGGCCCTTTGTTCTTTCACCACCTCAGGAAGAGTAAGAAAGATACCACTGCAGCTGCAATGGCAGAGTGGCTGTGAGTTGTTTCTGGAATTTTCTCCTCAAAGAAATGCAGAGGCACCACCAACTGAAGAGTTCAGGCAGGGGCAGGGTGGTTGTGCTTGGTGCCTGGGTAGAGAGGTACTGCTCAGTGAAGAGTAGCAGAAGTGGGGACCCACGTGGAAAGTCTGGCTGCTTTTCCATGAGACAGCTGTGCTGTCCTGCGGGTATCCATTAGTCTCTAATCACTGTGTACCCTCCCAAGCCTGAGGGCGACAGAAGCCAGGGCTGCAGAGAAGCATAATTGCAGCCTGCCTTCTCCTTCTGGAAGCTCTGTTCCAGGGAAGTGCAGAACTGCTACCAGCCCAAGAGCCCAGGCAGGGTGTGGCTGGGATCCCAGGTCCAGAGGCCCTTCCCAGAGAGTAGTAGTATTGCGGGAGACCCACATGGAAGGCAGTGTGACCACTTTTCCATAAGGCAGCTGCACTGTGCTGGGGTGTCCATGTTAGTCCCTAATCACTGCACAGCTTCATGAGCCTGAGGGCAACAGGTGTGAGAGTTGCAGAGCAACAAAAATGGCAGCCTATTTCTCCCTCTGAGAGCTTTGTCCCAGGGCAATGCTAGGAGCTCTCGGTCCGAGGACTTAGATAGGGCTAGGGTGGCCTCCCTAGCATCCCAGGCCAGTGGTTCTTACTCTGCAAGATGCCATGCAGGTGAGGCCTGCATTCTGTCCCTGCTCAACCCCATGGATTTGGCCCCTTTCCTGGGTGTGTCCGAGGGAGCCTGGCCTCCTCCATTGCATGAGCTGCAGCTGCTGGTGCCAGAGTTACCAGGGATCCAAGGCTTCTGGAACTCCATGTGTACCTGAACAGTGGCTCTGCCAAGAGTCACAGTAGCTCTCTGTGTTGATCTGGAGGCCTCGCACTGGAGGTGAGGGTAGGGGTGGGGGTGGGGTTGGGGGCTCACAAGGGATCTCCTGAGCCCAGGGATCCAAAGGTCCAGGGATGCTATTCTCTGGTGGGTTGTCCTGTCTTACTCTTCTTCATTCTCTGTGGATTGTTTTGTTTCCTCGATGAATCCTGTTGTATTCACCTGGATATTCCAGTTGAAGAGCTAGTGTTTATTTGCCATTCTTTCTTCTCTCCGTGCAAGTGGTGCACACTAGCTACTTCTAGTCAGCCATTTTGCCATGCCCGGATGAACCATGTTTTTTAATCCATTCTGCCAATTTCTTTCTTTTGATTTGAGAGTTTGATTCACTCACATTTAAAATTAATTACTGATAAATAAAACTTACTTCTGACATTTTCGTTTTTGGTTTGATATATTTTATACCATTTCTTTCCCGCATCTCCTTAGTGTCTTCATCTGTATTTTTTTTAAATTGTATTGCAAGGAATCCTTATTTCCTTCTCATTGCCTTTCATGTATATTTTAAAGATGTTTTCTAGTGATTACCATGGGAATTATAGTTAACATTCTCAATTTATAACAATGTAGTCTTAATTGATATAACTTTATGTTCAGTGGTATATGAAAACTTTGTGCCTATACAGCTCTGTCCTCTCCCCTCTTTATGTTGTTGTTCTCATCACAAATTACATCTTTCTACATTGTGTAATCAATAACAGATTAATTTTTATGCATTTGTATTTTAAATCAAGTCTAGTCTTTTTAATAAAGTCTAGTGTCATTTCATTTAAACCTAAATGACCCCCTTTGACATTGGTTATATGGCAGACTTATCGGCAATAAACTGTCTCAACATTTGTTTACTTGGGAATGTCTTAATTTATTCTTCATTTTTTAAATATAATTTTTAGAATTCTTTCTTGCTTGACATGTTTTATTTTTCTTTTAACACCTTAAATATGTTATCTTACTGCCTTCTGGACTCTGTGGTTTGTGATGAGAAATTGGCTGTTGTTCTTCCTGAGGCTTCCTTGTATTTGATGATTCACTTCTCTGCTGCTTTCAAGATTATCCTGTTGTTTTTAGCCTTTGACAGTTTGATGATAATGTATTTCCTTGAGAATCTCTTTGAATTCATCTTAATTAAAGTCTATTGAGTTTTTGGATGTGTATATTTGTGTATTTTTTCAAATCTGTGTTGTTTTGTTATTTCTTCAAATAATAATTCTATTTCTTTCTCTTTTGCTTTGCTGTTCTCATGCAAATGTATATTGGTTCTCTGGATAGAGTCCTACTAGTCCTTTAGGATGTGTTCGCCTTTGTTAAATTTTTTTTTCTGCCTCTCATATTGGATTATTTCAATTGTCTCGTCTTCAAGTCTGCTGATTCTTTTCTCTTAAGATATGATTTGCATCTCTGTGATTTTTAAAATTTCAATTATTGTAAGCTTAATAATTTCACTTTGGTTCCTTTTTTACAGTCTCTCTTTATTAAAATCTCCTTTTGTTCATATATTGCTTTCTTGGTTTCCTTTAGTTATTCATTCATAGTTTCCATTAGCTCTTTGAGTGTATTTAAGACAGTTGACTTAAAGTCTTTGTGTAGTAAGTCCAGTATCTGGTATTCCTCAGGAATGGTTTATCTTTTCCATTGAATGGCTATACTTTTTTGTTTCTTTATATACTGATCATTGTATTTCAGAAATTGCACTTTTGACTATTATAGTTACCAAGGTTTGTTGTTGTTTTTCCTGAAGGTTACAGTTGTCCCTTTTTCTATTTTCCTATTGCAAAGATCGTATTTCCTGCACTTGTGTTCACTGAAGTCTCTAGTTAGATTAGCTTCTGTTCAGCTGGTGTTTTCTGAGATTTTCTTAAGATACAGAAGCTGAAAAACGCAAACACATACAAAACACCACTCCCAGTCTTTGAGTATTAGCTTTGTGCTATGGCAAGTCTTTTAGGCTTAGCCAAACCATTTGCAACTCTGACATAACCTTCACGTTCTGTTTGCCTTGAACCTAGATATTAGCCAGAAGTGAAACCTTAGGGTCTTCTCAAGTCTTTTCCGAGCATGCATGCTGTCCTTAGCATTAACTCCATTTTTAAATTCCCCAGTATACAGAGGATTTTTGCATGCCTAAGTTTCCCGAAGAAACTTTCTCCTCAGGCTTTCCTACCAAGATTTAGACAGTGTACTATATGTATAAGTCATAATAATTTGCTAAAGGTGGCTGTGGGTTTCTTATTCACCTTACAATGTTTTCAAGCAGTGCCCACTGTTTTCCCACCCCAAAGGAGTTCTGAGTTAAGTACTTTTAGATATGTACTGTATACTGCAGTATTTTCTGCTGTTTTATTTCTTTTTCTCAGCAAGCCCAGTAGCATACACTAGATTAATTTCACACAACGTCCTGTCCTTTCAAAGTCTCTGCATTACAGAATTAATAAAAAAGATACTTGGGATTTGAGAGTGACTCTTGCCCTATTCTACTAGACTTCACCCATAGTGGAACCTTAGGAATATCCCCTGTGTCCATCCTTTATCAGTGTAAAGGGAAATCTTTTCTTCTTTCAACCTCAACCATGATCCTAGATATTTTATTTCTCTTCTGCCTTCATTCTGAGAAATGGCACTTGTGGTATATATTAAGTTCCTGTGAATTCCATAACAAATTATCACAAACCGAGTGGCTTAAGACAATGGACATTTATTCTCTCAGAGTTCTGGAGGCCAGAAGTTTGAAACCAAGGTGTCAACATTTCTACATTCTCTCTGGAGACTCTAGAGTAGAAAATGTTCTTAGTCAGTTTTGGCATCTGTTGGTTTCTGGCAGTCTTTGGAATGTGGCTGCATCACTCCCATCTCTGTTCTCATGATCACAATCCCTCCTCTTTTTTCTCCTCTCTGTCTAATCTTCCTCTTCCTTACCCTTATAAGGAAAGTTGTCATTGGATTTAGGGTTCGCTTGGATAGTTAAGGGTGATCACCTCGTCTCAAAATCCTTAATTACATTTGTAAAGACCCCTTTTTCCAAATAGGGTAACATTCACAGGTTCCAGGGATTCAGATGTAGACATCTATTTTGGGGGTCACCTTTTTACCCATGACAGTGGAATTAGGAGGAGAGAAAAGACCTTCTCAGCAGATGGCTGGAAGAGTTTTATATGCAAAATTAGTAGACATTTTGTGCCATCCAGGTTAAAAGTCCTATGGGAAGCTCCATGGAGTGCTATTATGCTAAGTGGCAATCCTCAGTATTATTAGTCAGTACCTGAAAGCTGGAGGAATAAGGTATTAATGGGGGAAAAAACTCATTTGTATATAGTATGTATTATCTTTGTATTAAAGGAGAAATTAAACTGTGAGTGATTTGTCTGTTTCCTCTACTTATTTGTCATCTAGTTTACAAAGGTCTTTAATAATCATCTGTTTTCTGAGTTTGAAGATTCTATATCTTCTGGCTCACACTTCACATCTTTTAGCATCTCTTGGAATGGAGAAGCTGAATATAGTGACAAACAATAGGCAGTCTTTATATAAAAATAGATCTCTGACCCATAACTTACAACATCCAACCCAGAAAACCAAACCACAGACTCTGCAGCAAACCGTTCATGAAATCAAACCACAGCTTCTTTGAGGTCAGCCTCAAACAGCTAGGACTTGTTTAACAACTGCCAGCTTTCCTAATTTTTGTCCCTACCTCCAACTTAAGACCAATCGGAGAAAGCCAAATATGCTTCTTTAATCTATCATGGAAGATGCCTTGCTTCTAGTTAGCCTGCATTCAGGTTCTTCGTGCCAATAGCTTCCAATCAGGGTGTATATAAATCTTTTCCTTTTTTTCTGCTAAATAGATTTCTCACTTCTTTGCCTTCTTTTCAATTTCTGCAAAATGCAAGTGATTGTGGCTCACCCCTTTGCTATAGCAAACTTTGAATAAATAGTCTTTAATTTTTCTCATTTTGGTGGTCTTTGTTTATTTCCACAGGAGACATAGGAAAGCTTGGACGGCTCTCTCACTCGCTTAAATGGAGTTGAGATGTTCTGTGAGGCTTGCCTCAACCCCATCATTCTAGACTCTCACTTAGGCACTGCAACTCTGCAGTTGTGTTGCAATGAAAGGCTGCTGGACTTTTCAGGCTAGACTTCGGAAATGAGATACAACAGTCATTTCTTTTTTCTGGTCCTCCTAAAATTAGCTGAGAGGTTTTTGAAGAGTCTATTCCTTCATCTCTCTGAGGGTTTTGGCTTTTGAGTTTTGACCGTAAGAAGGGCCACGGGAACTCTGTTGCCCAGGCTGGAGTACAGTGGTGAGATCTCAGCTCACTGCAACCTCTGCCTACTGGGCTCAAGTGATCCTCCTGCTTCAGCCTCCTAAATAGCTGATACTACAGGTACGTGCCACCATGCCTGACTATTTTTATTTTTTTATTTTTTGTAGTGATAGGGTTTTACCATGTTGTCCAGGCTGGTCTTGAACTCTAGGACTCAAGTGATCCACCTGCCTTGACTTCCCAAAGTGGCATTACAGGCGTGAGCGACCATGCCCAGCTGGGGCTTCTTTTTTAGAGACCCATACTACTGACTCATTTTGTTGCTGCCTTCTCTATTTTCAGATCCTCCCTCCTCTTCCTGTAACCCTATTGTCTAGTAAAGGCCTTTTATTTTGTGCCTATAATGGGTTCAAGACCTGCTGTTAGCACTTATTGGCTCTGTCATCTTATGCAAATTATTAATTGGCAACTCATTTTCCTCCTCCATGTAGTGGGGTTAACTGATGGTACCTACCTCATAGGGCTGTGAGGATTACATGAGGTAAATTCATGTAAAACAACTTTAGTAAGGTGTCAGGCATATAGTAAATATTCAAGAAGTGTTGGCTTTAGTTACATTTAAAGTAGACAACAGTTCTAAACTTTTATGAGTGCTGTGATAGAAGCAGATAATTAATGCCATCTGGGTCATGAAGAATGGAGTTACATTCTATTAAAGAAGGAAGATGTCAAAAAAGGCATCATAGAAAAGTTGTACTTCAAAGATCAGTAATTACTGTCAAGCAGATGGCAAGAGGAAACAGGACTGCAAGTGCATGCGAAAAGGCAAGGAAAAATGAAAAGCTGAAGCATACAGGAAGCTACAAATAGTTAAGTCAGGTTTTAACGGTGGAGAAGGATGGATTAACTAGAGGTAGAAAAGAATGAGCTACAGATGCCTGTTTCAAAGAATGAGTATAGAGGCCTATTGATCAATAGGTTTCAAAACTTAACTGTGTTTAAGAAGCCCTTGGAGCTACTAATTTCAAATTCAACTATCTTGGCCCCAGCTTTAAAGTTCTGGGGAGGCCTCAGGAATCTGCACTCTAGATGATTCTGAGAAATGTGGATTTCCTACACCAAATGCTGAGAAACTTTCTGTTGCAGGCTATATAGACTTGATTAAACTTATTTTTAGAAAGACCCCTTTAATGTCATTGTTCTGAACCTTAGCTGCCCATTAGAATCATTGAAAGTGTGATCCAGGCATTACAGTTTTAAAAATTCCTTAGATGATTCCAGTGTTCAGCCAATGTTGAAAAGCACTAATCTACAGCAGCGTGGAGGGCAGACATCAGAATAGTACAATTGGGAATATGGGGTTAATTAAGATATCAATGCAGTAGTGCAGGCAAGAGTGATGAGGACACGAACAAAGGCAACAACTGGAGAAGTAGCGGATAACTGAGATGTTGAGACTAACCCATCTAGGGCTTGGTGATTTGTTCCATATGGGGGTGAGGGAGTGGGTGATATTAAGGATGACTACCAAGTTTCTAAGTTGTGTTTTGAGTGGACGGACATGCCGTTCAACATTATAGCACAACTAGAGAAGAAACAGATTTGAAGAAGACTATCATTTTATAGTGGAAATAGGGGCAAGGTAGAGGTGATCTAAAATCATTGTTATTCTTTAGTACTGGTTCCCAGATTTTGGTATACAGGAAAAATCACTTGAGATCTTGCTAAAATTATAGATTTTTACTCTGTTCTCTATTTTCTTTTTAGTAGGACTTGGAATAAGGCCCAGTGATCTGTTTTTTCTTTCCTTTAACAAATAGCCCCAGTATGCTATTTAAAACTTAGTAAAGTGTACTAAGAAACATTTACACTCCCTGTGTCCATGTGTTCTCATTGTTCAACTTCCACTTATAAATGAGAACATGCGGTGTTTGGGGCCTGTCAGGGGAGGGTGGCGGGGGTAGAATGTTAGGGAAAAGAGCTAATGCATGCTGGGCTTAATACCAAGGTGATGGGTTGATAGGTGCAGCAAACCACCATGGCACATATTTCCCTATGTAACAACCCTGCACGTCCCACACATGTACCCTGGAACTTAAAAAAAAATGATAAAATAAAATTTTTAAAAAAGAAATACAAAATAAAACTGAAAGCAAATTTAAAATTGCATTGAAAGTATATTCCGTGCCTATACATGAATAGTGACTAGTGATTCTTAAAAGTTTGATGATGATAGACATTTTACAGTGTTTTTTACACAGCTATATAAAATGTTCACAGTGTAATAAATAAATAATTTTAATGCACAATTGAAGCAGGAAAGGTCCATATGTCAAAATGATTGTGTTAGTGAAAGAGTTCTGTTTTTATAGTTTTAAAAGTAACTGATGTATATGCAAGTATATGTGGATCCATATCAGTAAATATCTCTTTATCATAACTGCCCATTCATTCCATCTTCAGGAATTTCAGAATCTCTTTATTCTCCTTTGCTTTGTTAAACATTTCAAAATCCTAAAAGTAATTAATTTGTAATACTAATGCTGATAATTGCTAATTATGAAGTTATTAAGTTCAAGTATCCATGGTAAGTTTGCTAATTATCTTGCTGGACCTTTGTAAACCTCTGTCAGCTGTTAGATGAAAAAATTCCCCAGAATACCAGTCATTTCTTATAAGGTATGGTGAAAACTACTGCATAAGTATCCCAAAACAAGTAACATGATATACTTTTCATTTATTTAAATCTTTTTATCAAAAGTACAAATTGCTTTGTCTTCACAGACATAATTAAGTTATTCTATAGATAGGTACATCTGAATCTCATACCCCGTAAATGTAATATTTCCCCATTTATCTGACCTTAAGATATAAAAATAAAATAACAATGGGCATTTACTCTTACTCCATAATATTCTTGACGATTGAATATCTGAGGTGGTAGAGTCTTAAGGGATCTACCTTCATCCTCATTTATTGAAGTACTTTAAAACTGATAGAAACATCTATAAATTCATACTTTATTTTGTAAGTATTTAAAATTCTGGTAGCTTCTTTCTGTTCTCTGCTTCACCTAGATAGAAAGAGGGATAGAGAAATAGAAAGATGTTAATCTGCTGGCTGGTCCCAACATTTTTATATTTTTTTCATTTTCCCTGTCTATTATGTTATGGAGCAGGAGCAGCTTTTAATGGTGTAATTCTCTGTGAGGAGCAATCATTAGAAAACTTTCTTGTGAAATCATATATATATACACACATACATTATATGTCATATACACATATATTAAATAGGTATATTTGATATATAATATATATTTTATTTTTCATCCTCCGATCAGTTTTATTTCTATATTTAGGCAGAGTTTCTGATTGTGATTTGGAGCTTGTAGTATGTTTTCCTCAAATTAAAAAACCTGGTATCATGTTCATTTCTATATATATGAAGAATTTCAATGGGGGGTGAAAATCCTTGATGGGTTATAAATATTTACCAGATTGATTTCATACTACACTTGAAGTGGTAAGGACATTATGCTAACAGTTGAGACAGCCTTTGCACTACTCACTGCATTAATTTATGCTAATATCTATGGCAGCTTCGTGTAGGAAATGGACATACCGGGTTTTTAAGTTTGTGGAAACCATACTACAAATTCCAAATTACAATCATAGACTATGCCTAAATATAGAGATAAAATACAAAGGATGGAAAAATAAAAGAAAATAAAAACATCAGGAGATTGATACTTACAAATATGTGAGTGGATAAAAGTGGTCAGTTCTTGCTATGTTCTCTCGTGGGAACTGTTAGATTTGTGTCATCTGTTAATAGATTGGTTTTTTTTCATTGTCTTTTCCCCTGAATACATACAACTGCTAAAGTAAAAGTTTAGTAGTTCACTGTCTGTTAAGCATATCTTTTAACTACAATTTTGAAAATAAGTACAGCATGAATCTTAGGTAAAGGTTGAGGTTTCTGTGTTTTTGCAAAACAATCTTAGGCCATTTTGCCACGTAAAACCTCTGATGTTAGAATGAGAAAACATATGTGAAAGCAATTTGAGAGATATAAACTCCAGTTTCTTCAAGTGGGATTCCTGTGAAAGCACTTGTCAGTGGGCTTTTTGTTTAATGACTTGAAATTAATCCAGCCATGCTTAGAAAACTCTGCCTATTTCTAACAGATGGCAGATAAATATCTGAAGTTCCAAAACTCAGCGTTTCCACTTCCTAAGCCTTCTTAGTTTTGAAGTTGCAAAACCATGCTGAATGTGACATAAGTCACATTTTTGTCGTAGTTTTTCAAAACCTTTTCAGAGGAAACCATTAAGAGACAAACAGCCTAGACCAATATTATTCTGTGTGTGATTCACAGACTGGCAGCATCAGCATTACTCCACTTTAAGTCTACAAAATCAGAGTCAGTGGGTTGGGTCATAGGAATCTGTTTGAACAAGCCCTCTAGATGACTTTTAAGCTACAGTTTGGGAGTCATGGACCAAAAGTTGGGTGGGTCTTTTGCTGCACCCATCGTGGTCTTTATTACAAATTATTCTCTCTAATGGATTCTTAGTACCACACCCAATAACATACATCATAGGGTTAAAAACAACAGCAACTAGTCAAATCATTCATAATTTTCTTTTTTTTCTTTTTAAAATTTGTATAAATGTCTGGGGTACAATTGCAGTTTTGTTGCATGGGTATATTGCTTAGTGGTGAAGTCGAGTCTTTTAGTGTGTCCATCACCTGAATGATGTACATTGTACTCATTATTTCTTATTACCCACACCTTCCCCACCCTCCCAGTCTTCATAATTTTGTTTTCAAAAACAGCCTTTTGGCCAAGCACAGTGGCTCATGCCTGTAATCTCAGCACTTTGGGAGGCCAAGGCGGGCGAATCATGAGGTCAGGAATTCGAGACCAGCCTGACCAACATGGTGAAACTCTGTCTCTACTAAAAATACAAAAAATGCTGAGCATGGTGGCAGGCACCTGTGATCTCAGCTACTCAGGAGGCTGAGGCAGGAGAATCACTTGAGCCCGGGTGGCGAAGGTTGCAGTGAGCAGAGATCACGCCACTGCACCCTAGCCAGGGCAGCAGTGCCGGACTCCTTCTCAAAACAAATAAACAAACAAGCAAACAAACAAAAAACAGCCTTTTGTTATCATTGTTTCTTAATACCCAGGTGAAATCACTAATCTACCTGACCAGGTTTTATGCAAAAACAATGCACTCTTTCAAGGCTGAAATCAAACCTCATTCCTATCTGCAGTTATCATGATGACTGGCACATAGCAATCATGTAGAGTGTTTGCCAACCATGTACAATCATCTCCACATCCTTCAGTTTTCATTCTTCTCTAAAAACTTTGCAGAATGAGGTTCTGAGTCATATAATGGTCCTTCTTTAACTGTGCTATCTAATGTGATAACCACTAGTCACATGTGACTATTGTGCTCTTGAAATGTCGCTAGTCCAAAATGAGATGTGCTATATGCACGCAAAACATACTGGAATTTGAAGACTGAATGTGAAAAAAGAATAAGTAACATCTTTTTAAAAATATTGACTACATAGTGCAATGACATTTTGTAAATTTTGTGGCAAATAAAATTTAGTGTCTTTTTAATGACTACTAATAATTTTTAAATTTCATATGTGACTCACATTATATTTCTGTTGGAAGGTATGGTTCTATAATATTTCTTTTATCTCAGTCAAAATAATTTATCTAAACTGTAATTTATCTAAGAAACATCTCATCTATGCAAATACAACTACTTCTTAGAAGTCAACAACCACTTTGTCCTTTTAGGTTTCCTTGTCTTCTTCAAGGATTTTGGCCATTCACTCATGGACATTTTTCCTCTCCCATCCTACACAGGAGGAATTTTTACTTCTTCCGTTTGAAACGCCTGCAAAATTATTTGAGGTCCTTAAGATGGTTGAGCTCAGGATACTGTAACCTTCTGGATCATTCAGTTCTAAGAGCACAGCCTAAGTGAGGGCAAAAATCACTTTCTCTGTATTCCTTGCACCTCCCACCTTTGAAAACTTTGAGTTGAAGAACAGAAGGCAGAAAGGGGCTGATCAAGTCTTAGCACAATCTTAAGTCCCCACCCCTACACCTATACCCCCCTCCCCACTGGCTGATGTTCCTTTCTTTCCACTCACCTCTCTAGAGCATGACAGGCTGGTGTAATGGACTTTAATGGAGCTCATTGTTTCCACTGAGTCTACTTTGCAGAAGCAACACACGGTCAGCCTCTTCACCACTGCTTCAGGCTCAACTCCTAAAACCCAGCCATGTCCTTACCCTTGGCCATTGGTAAGGGCCAGCGGCCCATGCGCTCACAATTGGCTGGGAAACAAATGCCTCTGTAGCCTAGGCAAGGATCCATTCCAGGGAATGCTGGTGAAGAGGGAGTGGAATCCCCACTGGCTTGGGGGAGGGGTCTGGACACCTAGGGATGGTAAACTCCAGCTAAGTCCTCTGAGGCTCAGGGGAGGGAGGGGGAGCAGGAAGAGCAAATTGACTGTGCAATCCTGATGTCCTTTCTCCCCCTCCCGGCTTGGGAATGGAGGAGAACAGGAACTTTCCTGCTGGCAGCCTTGGCGGCACTTGAAAGACCTAGATACCTGAAGGAGAAAATGGCCAAAAGAAAATGCAATGAGTGAAGAAAAGATTAATGAAAATCATGCTGCTTGTGTTTGTAGGGACAGAGCAAACGGTGCCTGTCAGGACGGGACCACTTTATCAACCTTTGTTATCTCTTAGCACAGGGAAATGCCTGCTTTCTCCAGTCCTTCCTTCTTGAGGGCATGCTTTGTAAGCTGCCCTTTCCTTCTGAGAGTCGACATTTTGGTTTCTGAAATAGCGGGTTCAATTGTCCCTACCTGTCCTATACTTCCTCTTCCTTTTCCCTGTCTAAAAGGGACCTCTGTCTTAAATTCTTGCTTCCTCTTCAATACATTCATAGCTCATTTTTCCAGCCTTTATTTTTTACTGTAACCTTTTAAAGTCGTGGAAAACAGGAACAGTATTAACAGGAGTTGGGCAATTTGCCACATGTGGGTAAAGGAAATTTAGAGTGAAGGGCCAAAGAGCCTCAACTCCAACTTTTGAGTTAGGCACATTTATAATCTATGGCTCCACCACTTAATAACTATGGATCTTGGGTAAATTACTTCCTCCAGTGTCAATTTCTTTATTGTTAAAAAGAGGGCGGTGATATCAACCTAAAAGCATCATTGTGAGGATTAAAATAATTGAGTACATAAAAGTGGTAAAATGTCTGACACATTGTAGGTAGTCCAGAAAATGATAAAAATTATTGTTGATGATAGTAAGTGCCACACTCTCCATATTGCTTGGGAACACATGCGTGAAGCATTTACCTTCAAGGAACTCACAGAGTGATAACTGGTAAGATGGGGTAAATACAACTAAGAGAAACAAAACTAGGCTAGGTGGGTAACGGCACATATCTTTAAAGAACTGAAACCTGATAGATGTATATACTCTGTCAGGGAATTATGAGAAGGAAAACATTTCAGGTAGAAGGACCAGTAATGAAGCAATGTAGTAATTGGCGCTTTGGAAGCAAGTGGAGGAAAAGATGGAGGCTGAGAAAGTAAACAAGGCAAATCACAGAGTCTTTCCGGTTTTATCTTGTATTTTGGTTTTTAATCATTGGAGGATATTTCCTGTTTTAAAAGTGTGGATAATCACAACTGGCAGATTTGCTGCAAAGTTTAAGAATAGAAGTTTCCTAAGATCATCTTCCACTTATGAGACACTCAATAAATTGTGTCTATGCTTATTATTAATTCATGGGTGATCAGAAGCCATTGAAGATTTCAGAAAATTTGTGTGAAAGGTAGATTAATCTAAGATGGAAATTGGATTGCAAAGAGGCAAGGTGAAAGTAACTACAGC
The DNA here is from genome assembly GCA_963573385.1 of Cacajao melanocephalus. NCBI lineage: Eukaryota > Metazoa > Chordata > Mammalia > Primates > Pitheciidae > Cacajao > Cacajao melanocephalus. The sequence goes on from CAUYLG010024755.1 coordinate 32,068, forward strand.
AATCCAAGAACAAAAAGTCATGAGAGAAGTGAAAAGGCAGAGATTCTGAGGACGGGGCATTGCCGCAACTTGATTGAGCTGGATGTAGGAGTGAGGAAGGCAAAAGAGGTGGGATATAACATGTAAAGGAGTCTATGTTAGAAACAAACAAACAAAAAAAGTGTTCCATTTTCCCAACACCCCACCAGCATCTGTCATTTTTTGACTTTTTAATAATGGCCATTCTGTGCTTTTATACTGTTAGTGGGAATGTAAATTAGTTCAACCATTGCGGAAGACAGTGTGGTGATTCCTTAAGGATCTAGATCCAGAAATACCATTTGACCCAGCAATCCCATTACTAGGTATATACCCAAAGGAATATAAATCATTCTGCTATAAAGATGTATGCACATGTATGTTTATTACAGCACTATTCACAATAGCAAAGACATGAAATCAACCCAAATGCCCATCAATGATAGATTGGATATAGAAAATGTGGTACATACACACTATGGAATACTATGCAGCCATAAAAAGGAATGAGCTCATGTCCTTTGCAGGGACATGGAGCTGTAAGCCACCAGCTTCAGCAAACTAACACAGGAACAGAAAACCAAACACCACATGTTCTCACTCATAAGTAGGAGCCGAATAATGAGAACACACGGACACAGGGAGGAGAACAATACAAACCGGGGCCTATCAGGGGGCAGGGGGAGGAGCACATCAGGACAAATAGCTTATATATGTGGAGCTAATACCTAGGTGATAAATTGGCACACGTTTACCAATGTAACAAACCTGCACATTCTGTATATATATCCCAGAACCTAAAATAAAATAAAATTAATAATAATAATAGCAATTCTGACTGGTGTGAGATGGAATCTCATTGTGGGTTTGATTTGCACTTCTCTAATAATTAGTGATGTTGAACATTTTGTCATATGCTTGTTCGCTAGGGGTATGCCTTCTTTTGAAAAGTGTCTGTTTGCATCGTTTGCCTGCTTTTTAATAGGATTGTTTGTTTTATGTGTGTTAATTTAAGTTCCTTATAGATTCTGGATATTAGACCTTTGTTGGATGCATAATTTGCTAATATTTTCTCCAATTTAGTAGGTTGCCTGTTTACTCTGCTGATAGTTTCTTTTGCTGTGCAGAAGTTCTTTTGTTTATTTAGGTCCCATTTGTCAATTTGCGATTCCGTTGCAATTGCTTTTAGCATCTTGGTCATAAAATCTTTGCCAGGTCCTGTGTCCAGAATAGTATTTCCTAGGTTATCCCCCAGAATTTGTATAGTGTTAGGTGTTTAATCCATCTTGAGTTAAGTTTTGTATATGGTGTAAGGAAGGGGTCCAGTTTCAGTCTTCTGCAGATGGGCAGCCAGTTATTCCAGTACTTAATTCAATAGGAAGTCCTTTCCCCATTGCTTGTTTTTGTTAATTTTGTTGAAGATCAGACAGGTGGCATCATTTCTAGAGTCTCTATATTGTTCCATCAGCCTATGTGTCTTTTTTCTTGTACCAATATCATGCTATTTTGGTTACTGTCGACTTTCAGTATAGTTTGAAGTCAGATAATGTGATGCCTCCAGCTTTGTTCTTTCAGCTTAGGATTGCCTTGGGCACTCAGTCTCTTCTTTGGTTCCAAATGAATTTTAAAGTAGCGTTTTCTAATTCTGTACAGAAATTGGTAGTTTGATAGGAATAGTATTGATTTGGTAGTTTCATAGGAATGGCATTGAATGTGTAAATTGCTTTGGGCAGTATGGCCATTTTAACAATATTGATTCTTCCTACCCATGAGCATGGAATGTTTTTCCATTTGTTTGTGCCACCTCTGATTTCATTAAGCAGTATTTTGTAATTCTTGTTGTAGTGGTTTTTCATCTCCTTTGTTAGCTATGTTCTTAGGTATTTTATTCTTTTGGGAGCTATTTTGAATGGGATTGCATTCTTAATTTAGCTCTCAGCTTGGATGTTGTTGGTTTATAGGGATGCTACTAATTTATGTACATTGATTTTGTATCCTGAAACTTTGCTGAAGTTGTTTATCAGATCAAGGAGCTTTAGGGCAGAGACTGTAAGGTTTTCCAGCTATAGAATCATACTGTCTGCAAATAGGGAAAATTTGCCTTTCCCTCTTCCCATTTGAATGACTTTTATTTCTGACTCTTGCCTAATTATTCAGGCCAGGACTTACAGTACAATGTTGAATAGGACTAGTAAGAGAGCATATCCTTATCTTGTTCCGATTTTCAAGGGGAATGCTTCCAGCTTTAACCTATTCAGTATGATGCTGGCTGTGGGTGTCTCATAGATAGCGTTTATTATTCTGAAGTATGTTCCTTCAATGCCTAGTTTTTTGAGGGTTTTAAACATGAATGGATATTGAATTTTATGGAAGACTTTTTCTGAATCTGTTGAGATGATCATGTGGTTTTTATTTTTAGTTCTGTTTATATGGTGAATCACATTTATTGATTCGTGTATGTTGAATCTACCTTGCATTTCAGGGATCATGGTGGGTTAGCTTTTTGATGTGCTGCTGGACTTTGTGTGCTATAATATTAATAGTATTTTCTTGAGGATTTTTTCATCTATGTTCATCAGGGATATTGCCTTGAAACTTTCTTTTTTGTTGTGTCTCTGTGAGGTTTTGGTATCAACATCACGCTGGCCTCATGGAATGAGTTAGGGAGGAGTCCATCCTCCTCAATTTTTTTTTTTTTTTTGGTATATTTTCAGCAGGAATGGTACCAGCTCTTTTTTATGTATGTGGTAGAATTCACCTGTGTTTTCTTTTGGTCCTGGGTTTTTTTTTGGTTGTTATGCTTTTTATTACTAATTCAATTTCAGAACTTGTTATTGGTCTGTTCAGGAATTCAATCTCTTCCTAGTTAAATCTCGAGAGGTTGTATGTTTCCGGGAATTTATTTCTTCCAAATTTTCTGGATTGTGTGCATAGAGATATTCATAGTAGTCTCTGAGGTTTTTTTTTTTTTTGGTCTATTTCTGAGGGGTCATTGGTAATGTCCCCTTTGTCATTCTTATTACGCTTCTCTCTTTTTTTTCTTTATTAGTCTAGCTAGCAGTCTAATTAATTCTTTCAAAGAACGAGCTCCTTGATTAATTGATCTTTTGTATGGTTTTTCTTCTCATTTTCCTTCAGTTTAGCTCTGATTTTGGTTATTTCTTTTGTCTTCTGCTAGTTTTGGGTTGGTTTGCTCTTTTCTCTCTCTCTCTTTTTCTTCTTTTTTTTTCAACTGGTCATTATGTTCTGGTGTAGGATTGTGACATACCTCCTCATTTCACTGTAAGCCATTGACTCCAAGCTAAATTAATGTACTATTTCTAACAAGAGGATACCATTGACAACCTAAAATAATGCGGTTACTGTGGCATACAAAATTATAACCTACTCTATAGTATATTTGTGATAATCATTTATAATGGTAAAACTGTAAAACAAAAGCTGTATTGATAATTGTAGACAAAAATGTCAACTATATAGATATTTTGCTTATGCTTCCTAGTCTACTTTGGCAGTTTGTATCTGGGTGTAAAATCATTCTAAGAAACAGGTAAGACATTTGTGACGCTGGGAAAATACATGATAAAGAAGGTACTAAAGATTTTTCTTCTCCTTTGTGTGTGTAAATTTTTTTTGATTATTCAAATAATACACGAACGCGTACTCATTTGTACAAGAATTCAAACCATATGTAAATATGTAGAGTTAAATGTGAAAATATCCATTCAGTCACCTCCTGCCACTCTCCCTCCAAAGGAAGCTACTATTAACTGTTTGATTTGTATCCTTTTCTACCAACGTGGTTACTCGTTAAGGTAACTAAAAGAGAGAAAAAGTCAGTTTAACAACGGAGTTAAGCATGCTTACTTTGAAGCTGGGCAGCCTGATTTGAAACCCAGACTCTGTTACTTAAAGTTGTGTGATATTTGTCATGTGATCTAACTTATCTGTGCCTGGATTTCCTCATAGGCAAAATGAGGATACTAAGGGCTTCATAGACATTTATGGGGATGTCTTTAGTATGTGTTAAGTATTTGGAATAGTCCCTGACATATAGTGTACCCAATTCATCATGGAATAATGATTCATACATTGTTTCACAACTTGTAACCTATACACATAGGGAAAATGTATTGTAGCCATTAAGAGCATGGATTCCGGTTCTGAATCCAATTATCAGGTGCAAATCCTAGTTCTATCATTTACTAGCTTTATCACTGTCAGGAAGTATATAACCTTTCTTGGTCTTTGCTTCCTCTGTAAAATGGGGGTAATAGCTTTAACTCTAAATTAAGTAATATATATAGGACATTTAGAATGACTGTCATGTAGTAATTACTCAGTAGATGCTTATTATTATTGTCATTAAAAGCACTCAGTTTATTATTTTATGCTATAAATATATCATAATTAACAATTTTAATTGATGGTCATTTAGATTACTTCTAATTATTTATTGTTATAAAATATTCTGGTGTCCATACTTTAACTAAAAATGGAACTACCATTTTACCCAGTAGCCCCATTGCTGGGTGTATGGCCGGCTGCCTCGCCAGGAGGCCAGACACACCCACTTATTCTGCACCCAGCCCCTAACTCTGCACCCAGCGCCTATCTCTGCACGCAGCAGCACCAGCCCCTGCACACGGCACCACCTCTGGGCACATGCTCTCCTGGAAGGCTCAGGCTGATGCAACCCCAGCCGGAACTTGCATTAGGAAAACCCGCCCAACATTCTGCCCATCAAAGTGGCTCACCCCGTCTCAATCCCGCTCCCCCGTAACCAATCAGAGTGCCCTGCTACCCCTCGTTCCCTGTAGCTATAAAAACCCCACGACCCAGGAAATCAGTGCGACTTCTCTGGCCCCCTTTTCCTGGACCATAGAACCTCGCCCGGGAGCTGAATAAACTGGCATTTAGTTTTCTTATACTGGCCTCAGTTTCCTCATTTTAAACTCGGCAATAACCCTTACACTGGGTATCTAGCAGAAGGAAAATAAATTGTTACAGAATTCTTATGATTGCATTATGCATTAATAAGATTTGTGCATTGGCAATCACACATTCCCTTCCAATTTTTTCTTGGGTCTTTGATCAACTCTTGTAGAATGAGTCACCTCAATGCCCTAATAGCTTGTTCTTTTTGATCACACAATACTTAGTTTATTTTCACCCGCTTCAAATGTACATGATCTAATTATAAGGACCCCTGATTGGTCTTCTGTTTTTCTCTTTATCACTCACTTCCACACCATCCTCTACCATAAATGTCCCAATCAATTTTTTATCATTTAAACATCTGATTCTGAAGAGACAATGAGTAAGAGTTTTGGAAAAACTAAGTTGGTATCTTTAGATACCGAAAAACCGTTGTATGTATATCGTCTTTTATGTTGTTAAAATTTGACATTTTAATAGAAGTTACTAAAATTATGAAATATTAGTATTAAAATTTACAAAAGTGAATTAAATGTCATGGGACAGCATTACTAGTGTGAATGGCTTTCTTAGGTACAGTATATGTATTAATACTTTGTGAAACACATTCGTAAAGTGTTGAAATTACATAGTATCATATGAAAAGCCACAGTATTTAGTATATATCAAATTTAGAACTGCATTTAATTACACTCTCGTATTTAAAATTTTCCCCTCTTTATCTGCATCATCAAAATATTTATTATCTAAAGATTCTCACTTATGGTTAAAATGGTTTAAAAATATAATGCAATTCTTAAGTAAGGAAAGATGATGACTTTGGTGTTATGTTTTATCCTGACCTCATCCTACTTGACTTCAGTGCTTGAATGAAATATGCATATGATGTTGTGATTTAGCAGAGTTTGGCTTTAAGTAGTCATTCTTCATTCTGTTTTTCACCATGGGCATCATTTATATGACCGTGATGTTCCTTTTCAAAGCATTTTTTGAAATGTATGAAATAATAAATTTCTTTTTGTCTCACATTTGCAGAAGTCAAAAGTATTAGTTTTGTGCTTCTATGAATATATGAAATGTAAGTAATTCAGTAGTTGGGGAGAATCATCATGTATTCTGGTAGGAAAAAAGTCAAGAAGGTTATGAAAGATGCTTAATACGATGTCGTTCCCTGCTTATATAGGTCAGTTTAACATACATCCCATCTTTGGATTTCAGGTAACTATTGTAGTCCCAAAGTAGATTTGACAAAGTCTCAAGTAATTTTCTGTCAGGAGTGCCCTTGAAACACCAACACCTATTATGGAGATACCGTCTATACTGGACTCAGAGTTTTCAGGCTCATTTTGCCTCATAGGTTAGTTCTCAAAAGAGTCTCCCTGAGGTTATTAAGACTGGAGCTAACACTAAGATGGTCCATTCAAGGTTGTAAGCAGACTTTCTGAGTCTTACTGAAACTTGTTTTTGGAAATGGAGGAACAAATTTAAATAATTCCTGCTTTGGAGACGGGAGTATAGAATACCACAAATTTATTTTCCTGTTAAGAAAATAAAGGAATATTTTCTTAAAAAATGTTTTACTTTGAAGAGGTAAATGGTTAACTTAGCATTATTACATAAGGTATGTGTAGATGAAGGGTGGAGGGGTGCCTTGGTGAGAATTAGTGTGTAGGATAAACTGACATACTTGTGTAGTTAAAAGAATGATGTTTTTCAGTCGATGCAGAAAGAAATCAACAAATTAATATAAACAGATATCCACTAAATCAAATTAAATGTGGTTTAATGTTTTTATAATTAGCCATTTGCATGAAAAATTAACCAAACAACTACATATGTGTGAAAATCCATGAAAAATGAAATAATAATTTGAAAGCAAAATAATTATCACAGTATTAAAATTAAGCTAGATGTCCTTTTATTACACAGGGGCAATTTAGAGCTTTTGGTCCCCAATCATGTTATGTTCTTTTCCTCAAGGTCTAGTAAATTTGTAAAAATGGCCTTATTATTACATATTGGTTCAGTATTTGTTAGAGTATAAATACACAGCATCACTTGGAGTTTTATGAAATAGCCTCTAAATAATTATATTTAAGATCATATCTGTAAAGTGATGTGAACTGAATTAAGGCATATTGACTGCAACTTAAAAAATACTGAATCATTGTTATGGGAAGCTGTCTGAATTGTTCTACTATTTCTATTTAAAGCTGAGAAACTTGTAGCTTACAGAATTTCTCTATAGTTTTGGCCTTTATTTCCCCAAATGAGTGGAGGCAGTTTATTATGAAAAAAAGAAATTGTCAAAGACCTTGGTTTTATCTGAAAGTGACCAAAGTCTTTTCCTGAATATAGTATTTAATGTTTTTTTTTTGTTTGTTTTTTTTGTTTTTTTGTTTTAGATGAAGTCTCACTTTGTTGCCCAGTCTGGAATTAAGTGGTAAGATCTCAGCTCACTGCAACCTCTACCTCCCGGGTTCAAGCAATTCTTGTGCCTCAGCCTCCTAAGTAGCTGGGATTACAGGCACCTGCCACCAACAACAGCTGGCTAATCTTTCTTTCTTTCTTTCTTTCCTTCCTTCCTTCCTTCCTTTCCTCTTTCTTTCTTTCTCTCTTACTTCCTTCCTTTTCTTCCTTTCTTCCCCTTCCTTCCTTCTTTCTTTGCTTCCTTCTCTCCCTCCCTCCTTCCTTTAACTCTCTCTCTTTCTCTCTCTTCTTTCTTTTTCTTTCTTTCTTTCTTTGTTTCTTTCTTTCTTTCTTTCTTCTTTCTTTCTTTCCTTCGTTCCTTCCTTGCTTTCCTTTCTTTCTTTCTTTCTTTCTTTCTTTCTTTCTTTCTTTCTTTCTTTTTCTTTCTTTCTCTCTCCCTTCCTTCCATGCTTCCTTCCTTTTGTCCCTCCCTCATTCCTTTAAGTCTCTCTCTCTCTCTCTCTCCGTCTCTCTTTCTTCCTTTCCTTCTTTTTGGAGATGAGGGGTTTCACCATGTTGGCCAGGCTGGTCTCAAACTCCTGACCTCAAGTGATCTGACCGCCTCGGCCTCCCAAAGTGCTGGGATTACAAGCATGAGCCACCACAGCCGGCCTACGTATTCTAATAATTGTAAACTGGACTCATTTCTGCTAAATAGATTTTAAATAGAATTGAACAGGTTTAACAACTCAGGATCCCAGGGACTTGTGTGGTTCTACCTCTTTCATTTAAGTGTTCAGCTTTACTTTATGGAAGTCATGTAATTGTATAACATCCTTGTAGTCTTCTGCTTAAGAGAAGCTTAGGAATTGACATTATAAGGGTGTTAATGATATGGGACCAGCTTGTGTCTATAGCAGATCTCCAAGGCCAGTTGAAAACCAAAAACGAGTTCTAAGAGCTTTCTGTCTTTCATGTAGAAATATCTTCAGAACACTCCATATATTAAGAAAAATTGATTGGCTCTTCATTTATTAAACAAATATTTACTGAGCACTGTGATAGGTAATAGGAATAAATGGTAAACAAAAATGATGCAATTCCAGTTTTTCACTGAGCTTATAGTCTAGATGATGTAGAAGCAGAGAGCAATAGTAAATTATCCCAATCCAACTTTAGGGATATGAGAAATGCAAGCATGCAGCTCTAGATCATTCCACACTGGTAGTTCTGCTTGGTCTGTTCATAATCTATTCTGAATCTTGTATCCAGGTCTGCTATTTTGTTGGTATACACCAATGTGGCTCTAGTAGCCATTAAACATGTTGAACTCTTTCCATGCCAGCTGATCTGAAGCTGCTGTCCCAACCCTCCAAATCCTCCCATCATGAGAATCTTGGCAACTCTGGCTCCTCCCTCTGGACTTTTGTATCTTCTCATGATCCAGCATCTACACAGACAAACACGGAGCCTCTAGTATTCAACTCCAATACTACCTGTGGCACTTCCTGTCCTCATGAGTTGTTAAATATTTTGAGTCTCATTTCTGCTTGTATATACTTTAGTATTGAAATTCTCATTTCAAAAACCTGCTCAGTAATGCTAGTATCCCTAGGCTTGGGACCTATTTTTTTCATACAATTTCTAAGTAAATAAAGACCTATTCTGAAACCTCAAACTTTAACTGGACGTTTCTCACTTTTACTCACCTTTCTTTATTCTATTTGCTTTGTTTTGAATCTTTATTGTTGTGTGTTTCTTTAACTTCACTTGTTTCTTGATATACTATACGAATGCAGGTTGACATGGGATTATTTATTGCCTGACACCTGTTGAACAAATTGAGATACTAAATGATCTGAGAAGACCACATTTTGGATGTTGGATATTGATTATTGGGAGCATTCTACTTTATATTATTCCTGCTTTATATGCCATCTAAACCTTAAAAATTACTGATAGTGCATTGTGTTTCATAATAAAAGATATTTCTGTTTCAAACACTAACGACTTATGCTTTAAGGCTTAACTATAAAAAAGGATACATACCCTGAGAAGATCTGTCTATGTGAAGTTTTCTAAATGAGCTCTGCCCACAAACTGAAAATTTTGTTACCTATTAAATGCCTGTCTATTTAAGAGGAAGCATGCTGCTATTAGTCATTGTCATTCAGTGATAATAATAGTTACTATTTGGAGTATCTATTATGTGGTATGCACTCTACTAAGAGCTTTATTCACATTATCTTATTTCAATAATTATGTTATTTCAACATAGTATATATACTGAGAAAAATTAAAAATTTGTCCAAGATTTTACACCTCATTAGAGTCAGTATTCAAACAAAGTTATTTTGACATCAGAACCTCTGCTGTTAACAATGGCTGCCAGATCTCTCAAACAAAAAATACAGGATACTCAGTTAAATTTGAATTTCAGATAATCAACAAATTACATTTTAGTATAAAGTATGTCCTCATGCAATATTTGGGACACACAATACTAAAACATCATTTCATTATTTATCTGAAGTTCAAATTTAGCTGGGCATCCTGGCAATCTTACCTTGAAAACTACCCTATACTTTTCCCAAGGTTATTAAAAACAAAAACGAAAAAACAGAGAAAACGTGGAAGTTAGAGAGAGAGTAGTAGAGCAGAACCTGAAGGCAGTTGGTGGAGAATTGAGGGACCAAATGAAGGAGAAAAAGGCCAGTAAGTCTGGAGGCTATAAATACAAGATATCATTTTATAGAGGCATTTCCTTCAAGGAGAGTTGAGGAGAAAGATTTGTCTCCTAGGGACTCTATAGCCTACCAGAGATTTCTTTTTTCCCTGTGGTAAGTGTGTAGCGACATCCCTGTTTCAATCCTGTTGCACAAGTGAATCATATAATGAAACAGATGGAAAGAGAGCTGGAAAGAGCAAAGCATACATAATGAAAATTATGTTTTAATAATGTTCCAACTCAGCCACTCACTAACTGCCTGACAAGACACATTGTTTCTCCCAATCTCAATACCTTCATCTGGAAGATAAGGATAGCATCACTTGCCCCAATTATATCACAGGACTTTTATGAGAATTAAAGGGAGGTGAGAAGACTTGGTAAGTGGTAAAACATTCTACTAATATAAATACTTTTGACAGTTATCAGCACAATTCTAACAAATTAATTAACCATCATGTTTAAGGTTAAGATGGGGGAAATATTTATATTTTGCCAATGTAAAAAACAGTTTGAGTAAATCTCTTCTGATTACTTAATAGGACCATCTGAAGGTAAAATAAGAAATGAGAGTCCACACATGCTGCTACTGTTTACTGCTGGGAGTGACAGACTTTTGAGTTCTACAGGGATATATGAAGAGAAAGATTTCTCTGTTTTTTTTTTTCCAAATATTTGAGAAACTTTATAGCATTTTGATTTAAAATAATATTTCTGAAAATAAATATTTCTGATAAAGCACGACATGTAAGCTAGATGATTTCTATGAGAAACCATATTGAAAACACTGGATGAGAGAAACATAAACTTCTAAGTTTAATTCACAGTACTTTCTGTTATAATAAAGTGTAGACAGAATGGTGAGAACCTTTGTAGAAGAGTGGTAGGTTTCAGCAGCAAAGGCTATAGCTATAGTAGTTTATTTATCTAAGTGAATGTAATATTGGCAAAGATTAGGCTATCAACTAAAAGAGAGCGCTGACTCCTTACTATCAAAGAAGCATGACAGCAGGACTATATAATTAGTAAAAATTGATTTCTAGCTTCCTCAGTCTAGATTCTTTACCTAAAAAACCTAATAATGATAATAATAATAAAGTCATAAATAGCAGAGATTTTATCATTGCAATAGATAATTCACTACTTATAAGGTTGCTGTGAGGACAAAATGGATAGCGTAAGTCAAGAGTCTCCTTTTTTTTTTTCTTTTTGAGACAGTTTCACTTTCACTCTTGTCACCCAGGCTGGAGTACAAAGGCAGGATCTCAGCTCACTGCAACCTCCGCCTCCCGCGTTCAATGGATTCTCTTGCTTCAGCCTCCTGAGTAGCTGGGATTACAGGCACCCGCCACCATGCCAGGCTCATTTTTGTATTTTTAGTAGAGATGAGGTTTCACCATGTTGGGCAGGCTGGTCTTGAACTCCTGACATCAAGTGATCCACTCGCCTCGGCCTCCCAAAGTGCTGGGATTACAGGCATGAGCCACCGCACCTGGCAAGTCAAGGGTCTCATATGATGTTTGGTACCCCTTCTTAAAAACTCAATAAATTGTCAGTGTCGTTGTTATTTTTATAATATTTATCATTATTCCCATGTTATATATGAAAAAATTGAGACGTGTTCCATCCTATGACTTGAGGTACTCAATAATTTGGTTTTCCCATAATCTAAAGCTCACGCCCAGATAAAAGTCACTTCTAATTGAGTATGACTATGTCAGTGTTCCTTCTCCCAGAAGGGTCTGCCTTATAAGCCTAAATTCTCCATGTGTAATAACAAGTACTGTTATCTGAAAAGGGCAATTAGGCTTCAGCCAGCAACAGTGTGAGGTGAGAATTTGAGTCTCCCATGCTAGTTTCTCAGAATTCCACTACCTTTATAACCTTGAATCTGCTTAGGTCTAAAGTCAGTCCTGTGGGGATAACAGTGTTAGTTCTATCCATTAGGCGCATTATGACTTGAGGCTCAGGAGGATGGGGGTAGAGGGTTTGACAGCAATAGCAGAATCTCTAATAGTGGCAAAATAAAGGAGTTATTTATCATGAAGTTCTTTGGAAGATCTTTGTTTTCTAATCATACATATTGCAGAGTTCTAGGACATCACAGATATAAAGTCCCATATTCTAGAATAAATTTACTCTTAAAAATCCAGGAAACTAAATCTCTCTTCTCTGTCTCTCGCACTCACACACACAAACATGTAGTAGCCCGCTACATAAAACAGGCATTGGAAGGCGAAGAGTTGCTCTGATTGAAAGAGGGAGAATAAAGATTCCACTCCCTCTTATCATATTTAGGCAGCTGTTGAGGGGAATCCTTAAATAACAGTTTGAATATTATTGGTCTAATACAACACTCTTATAGATGGAAAAAAAGTGATCCCCAAAGAGAGGGAAATAAATTATCCAAGGAGTTAGTGAGTGACTGAACTTGCACTGGTACCTAGGTCTTCGGATTCCCAGTCTAGGTTCCTTTTTGCTTTTTAAATGGAAGTACCAGGCATTTATATGCTAGCAATGTGATAATTTCATAGACCTACGCTACTTCTCTATCATTTTGAGAACAGAATATCACCATCATCATCATCATCATTACCATCATCACCAGTGGCTGTAGGAATGGTTTATCCTGTGGCATGCATGCCAAAAATGTTTTGCAGGCTTCTGTATAGTGGCAAAACTTGCTTCCGAATGGTGCCATAAACTGCTGCTCCTCCTCCAACCACCAGAGGGACCAGTTGTCACACAATCACTGGCAGTCGCTCACCATTTCCCATTTCCCATCCCCAGATCCATTAAGAATAAATGTTGAGGTATTTTATATGATGTGATTATTGTGTATTGCATGCCTATATCAAAGCATCTCATGTACCCCATAAATATATACACCTACTAAGTATCCAAAAAATTAAAATTAAAAAATAAAAGAATAAACGTTGTTACATTGTGCATTTTGCAAATTTATTCTATTTGGGTAGGGGAGAATTTTTTTCAAAGAGAAATAACAACATTGGATGTGATCATTTTCCCATTGTTTTAATTTTACTGACTGAGCAGTGGTGATGAAATAATCAAAATGAGCAATAGAGAGTTCATGCAATGAATGGGAAGAATATTAAATGCAGTGACTATAGAATCTCCCTGAGAGGAAAGAAAAGCTATTAAAAATGAATCTGGTTGCCATTTTTGTTTGAATAAACAGTTAAACATTTTCTCTCTTCTCTCCTGCCACTTCAGACCATTAAAACTACTCTTATATGTGTGTGTGTGTGTGTGTGTGTATGACATCCATTTCAGCAATGTTAACATCCAAACAAAGAATAATAAAATAAATCTCATTACCTGTTACATTTAGGAACCTGGATGTTCCAGACTGTGAGAACTGATAACTGACTGATGCAGAGCAGTGGCTAAACTAGCCAGTGTGAAATGCCCTAGACAAAAAAAAAAAAAAAAAAAAAAAAAAAAAAAAAAAAAAAAAAAAAAAGGTCGGGCAGGAAAAGTTTTAAAGGTAAAAAGAAAAATAAAAAGGTTTTAGAGTTATTGTTTTTGTTAAGGG
>CAUYLG010024756.1:0-17328 GCA_963573385.1 Cacajao melanocephalus
GAGTTGGGGAGGGATAACATGGGGAGAAATGCCAGATATAGGTGATGGGGAGGAAGGCAGCAAACCACATTGCCATGTATGTACCTATGCAACAATCTTGCATGTTCTTCACATGTACCCCAAAACCTAAAACACAATAAAATATATATTTAAAAAAAAAGAAACAGGGAGTAGAATGGTGGTTACCAGCGTTTGCGGCAGGGTGGTGAAGAAGTGGGGAGACATTGGTCAAAGAATACAAAACTTCAGGTAGACAGGAGGAATAAATTGAAGAGATCTAGTGTACATCATGGTGACTACAGTAAAAAATTTATGGCATACTTGAAAGTTTCTAACAGAATAGGTTTTAAGTGTTTTCACTACAAAGAAATAAGTAATTGAGGCCATGCATATGCTAATTAGCTTAATTTAGCCATGCCACAATGTATGCTTATATCAAAATACTACATAAATAGATATAATTTTTATCTGTCAATTACAAAATTAAATAAAAACAAGAAGAAAAGAATCCCGGTGTGCTGGGTCCCCCGCTTCTTCTCACCTAGAGAATGCCCAGAATAAGTACAGCAGTGCCGAGGACCGAACAGGTACAATCATGGCAGCTACACTTATTAATTTCAGCTTTTGGATGGTTATAAATATGGAGAATCATGCATATTTCACCGTCACACTAATACTCAATTCCTCTTTTTTGTCATCTCAAGAGCAAATGAACTCTGGTAAATAGACTGAAAAGAGAAACCTCGGAAAGTGACACCAAGCAATCAGACACAAAAAAGCAATTCCAGTGTTTGGAGATTTCTAACTGATCATTCTTCCTTAGATGCGTGCTGTCGTGGGAATAGAAAAGTGCCGGGGATAGTTTTTGACTCTGCTTTAAAATTTTCTTAATAGGAAAAGGCTCCCATTCTAACTCAGGAGGTGACACCTTAACAGCCATGCTCCTCGTAACACATTCCCCAGCTCCTGCTGGCTCTTGTGTAACCAGGACGGGCCTGCCGTGAAACAGAACTGGAGTTTCTTCCCCACTCATAGCCAAGCTTCCCAAGGGAACTGGATGTCTGTGGTTGTTATGACTTAAAGGCTCAGTCTTCATCGCATCGGCGTCAGACCGTATTAACAGATCTCAACATTTTCTCTAAAGGCAGGTATTTTTATTTGTCGAGGAATCAGGACTCTCTTCTCTGATTCTGACACCCATCACTTACAGCCTGCAAATCCAGTGTGCCCAGCTCATTTTTTTCCTTCTCCACTGAGATTGGCTCGCCTGACTATTCCATTCATCAGGCATGGGGTGAGGGAAATGCACACTCCATTTGCTTTGTGGCTACTGCCTTATTTTCTCTCTTTTGGTCTGAACGGAACCAATAAACCCTCTATCTTCAAATTTTCAGAGGAGTCCTTTCCATCTAGCTGGTTCTTGAATGCTTTTAAATGGGAGAAAGACCTGAAAACAGGTGGCTGTTTGGGTGATTTGCAAGCGCTTCAGAATTACTGTTTTTCTGCTTCACAGACTCGGTGATTGACAGTGCCTTCACCCAGATAGTCAGCCAGTGGCACTGGCCACGACAGTGCTGCTCCAAATTGAGTATTTTTTTTTTAATGTTAGTTTCTACTGAATGAAAACTAGAATTAATTTTTCATGGGCTAATAGTTGTGCATAGCGACAGTGCACCTGCTGAGTTTATGGACTTTGCAAACAACATTTACTCTCCTTTTTTTTTTTTCCCTTTTGTCATCCCTGGTCTCTGGAGAATTTTACTTTTCAATGGTTTTAGCCCTTCCTTATATCTGGCTGATTTTGATAAGAGCAGATGAATTACCTGATATGGAATATGAGAAAATTCTTCGTAGAGGGTCCAGTGGTCACAGGTGCCTTTGATGGGGGATTGTTCCCCAGCTGTGTCTGGGATGAGAAGTCACTGACCCAAGGTCACTGTAGCACACCTTTCCTCCCTGTAGACCAT
Source organism: Cacajao melanocephalus (assembly GCA_963573385.1). Taxonomy (NCBI): domain Eukaryota; kingdom Metazoa; phylum Chordata; class Mammalia; order Primates; family Pitheciidae; genus Cacajao; species Cacajao melanocephalus. Next base: position 1,968 of record CAUYLG010024756.1, read on the forward strand.
GGTTTCTCCCTCTTGGCACTATTAACATTTGGTTTTGGGGGTGACCTGTGCATTACCGGATGTTTAGTGGCACCCCTGGCTTCTACACATTAGATACCCCGTAGCTCTCTTTCCCCAGGTGGTGACAACCAAAATTGTTTTCAGACATTGCCAAATGTCTCCTGTGGTGGTGACGGGGAGTTGTCCCCAAGTGAAGACATTCTCCCTCTGGGCTCCTTGAGCAAAAGTTCCGAGAGTGCGAGTTTGGGCAATACAGAAGGAGGAAGAAGAGAGGGCAGGACACCTGCAGAAAGATGGACTCCGGGGTGCGTCAGCCTCTGCTGATATCCAGATGAACAGATTCGCTGGTTGCCTACTCTGGCTGCATGTTAGAATTACCCGGGGAGCTTCAAAAAAATCCACCCTTTGTCTGGCTGCGGTGGCTCACGCCTGTAATTCCAGCACTTTGGGAGGCTGAGGCGGGTGGGTCAGGAGTTTGAGACCATCCTAGCCAACATGGTGAAACCCCGTCTCTACTTTTAGTACAAAAAAAATTAGCTGGGTGTGGTGGAGCATGCCTGTAATCCCAGCTACTTGGGAGGCTGAGGCAGGATAATCCCAGTTACTTGGGAGGCTGAGGCAGGAGAACTGCTTGAACCCAGGAGGCGGAGGTTGCAGTGAGCCAAGATCGCGCCACTGCACTCCAGCCTGGGTGACAGTGACAGACTCCGTCTCAAAAATAAATAAATAAATACACTGTCCAGGCCTGGCCCAAGGATCCTGAATGAATGGGTTTGAGGACGTGCCCTGCTATCAGCATTTTCTTCTCAAGTGCCCTGGGTGGCTGTAATGTGCCGCCAGGGCTGAGGACCAAGGTCGGGACCACAGTTGCTCACCGCCTCCGCCAGCGCACGGCGATGCTGGGAGCTATGCTGTGGAGGCATTCCCTTTACCTTCCTGAATTTTTCTCAACAAGTATCTTTGAGTTCTCAAAGCTGTGACCCTGCGCATTACTAACGTCACCTGGGCTGCTCAAGTAGCACCTTCAAGTAACCGCAGAAAGGGCTCAACCAGTGATCAGTTAGAAACCTCCAAACGTTGGGGTCGTGTTTTTCTGTGTCTGATTGCTTGGTGTCACTTTCCAAAGTTTCTCTTCTCAGTCTATTTACTAGAGTTCGTTTGCTCTTGAGATGACCAAAAAAAAAAAAAAAAAAAGAGTAATTGAGTATCAGTTTGACGGTGAAATATGCATGATTCTCCATATTTATAACTATCGCTAACATTAATGAGTGTTTAAAAAATGGCACAAAAGTCATCACGAAAACAAAAAAATTAATGAGTGTAGCTGCCGTGACTTTACCTGCTTGGTCCTTGGTACCACTGCACTTATTCTGGGAACACCACCTCAGTCATAAATAGACGTCTGCTGCATCTCTCAGAAAGTGCTCCTTTGCCTTCTTTTGCAGGCAGGGAAGTGTGTGCATTTGTCTAAGCCAAAGGGAAATGCCCCTGCAAGGAACGAGGGCTGAGGGGATGGAGAGGGATGGGGAGATGGGAACCACCCTGTGGGAATGGCAGCAGGTAAAGGATGGTGAGAACCAGGACACCAGAGAAGGGAGGGAGAGATGTACAACCAGGGAGTCATCTAGCATCATAAACAGCAAATTCTAATAAGAATTCAATCAACCCCAATGGAAATAGAAAAGGAGGAGCAGAGAAACCAAAAAGAGGTGGGACGAACAGAAAGCAAATAGTAACATAGTAGACCCGAATCCCACTTTATCTTTCAAATGCAAATGCAAAAGGCCATCAGATGTAAATGGACTAAACTCTCTAAGAGGTAGAGATCATATGGATGGATAAAAAGCAAGGCTGAACTCAAGAAAGCAAGATGTGCTTTTAATACACGGATATCGATAGATTGAAAGATATACCAAGTAAATAGGTGTTAAAAGATGTACCATGCATACAGTGTGAAAATACTGTGGTAGCTATCTATCAATATCAGATAATACACATCGCAATGAAAAATGTTAGCAGAGATAACGAGGGACACTGTATAATGATAAAGGGTAAATTAATCAGGAAGTTAAAATACTCATAGATGCATATGTCCCAAATCACACATCTTCAAATAAAATACACATAACTAATTTAAAGCAAACACTACACCATGACGTGGAATTTTAATATGTGTAAATGGAATAGGACATGATAGCTACAGCATATAGGATGGAAGACAGAAATCAAGTGACCACGAAGGCTGCAAGTTTCGTTATGTTATACGAGGTAGTACATTGGAAAGAAGTATGCTCTGCACTATTTACCAGGGCAAAGACTTGGGAAGCAACCCAAATGCCCATCAACGATAGACTGCATAAAGAAAATGTGGCACATATACACCGTGGAATACTATATGGCCATAAAAAAGAATGAGTTCATGTCCTTTACAGGGACATGGATGTAGCTGGAAACAATCATTCTCAGCAAACTAACACAGGAACAGGAAACCTAACACCACATGTTCCCACTCAAAAGTGGGAGTTGAACAATGAGAACACGTGGACACAGGGAGGCGAACATCACACACCAGGACCTGTCAGGGGTAGGGGCAAAGGGGAAGAAAAGCATTAGGACAAATACCTAGTGCATGCGGGGCTTAAAACCTAGATGATGGGTTGATAGGTGCAGCAAACCACCACAGCACAGTACACGTATACCCATGTAACAAACCTGCACATTCCCCACATGTATCCCAGAACTTAAAGTAAAATTTAAAGAAAATAAGTAGGCTGTGAAAAGACAAGGATGTATATTCTAATCCCTCGAATAACTACCGAAAGTGCAAAGATAAATAGTTAAAAAAATCAATAGATTTATTACAGTGGAATTCTAAAAAACATTCATTCAACACACCAATGTACACATACTTCCGCTCCTCACATACCTTTCTTTTGGATGATGGAATCTACCAAATAGTAAAACAGTAGATCTTTCCTGAAGGCAAGTGCTTCCTTAGCTTTTCTAGTATAAGGTAGCTTCATAATCAGTTGTAATTTTGGTAAATTATTGCCTATTATAAACTGCTAATTTGGTACATGTGCATTCCTTTCATAGCTGTTAGAAAATCTTCACAGTGGGGTTGATTCTGGTTTGTGGCTTTTGTCAAGTAGAAAGGTCCAACTTTCAGATCCAGGCCTTAGTAGAAAGTAACCCACATAAGTCTCACTTTGCTGAGGATCCTTATTAAAGTTCCTAGAAGACGTAACTCTGAGATTTCCCGAATGCTGAGTTCTGCCAGTGAGAGGTGTAATCACCGTTCACATTGCTGATGTTAGTAGAGATAAGCGAGGCAGGCCCATTGGGGCACTCACACAGGAATAGACAATGATTTAATGCATTAAAAATGTGATGCCGGCTTTGGATCCGGTCACTGTTTCTGTGAGCTTGTACCAAGGTGGTATGAGCTGTCCTTGCAGCAAGATGGAATATGCATTCCACCAGTTCCCGCAGACCTTCTCACATGGACTGTGGTTCCCCGTGGGCTCCCCACATCCTGTATTCATTTGATTGACTTCTCAGTCAAGTCTCTACATTTGTTTTGTTAATGTCACTTTGAAATCTTGTCAAGAGGTCCAGCGTGGTGGCTCATGCCTGTAATCCCACCACTTTGGGAGGCCAAGGCGGGTGGATCACCTGAGGTCAGGAGTTCGAGACCAGTCTCACCAATATGGTGAAACCCCATCTCTACTAAAAATACAAAAATTAGCCGGGTGTGGTGGTGCATGCCTATAATCCTACTACTTTGGGAGGCTGAGGCAGGAGAATCACTCAAATCCAGGAGGCAGAGGTTGCAGTGAGCCGATATTGTGCCATTGCACTCCAGCCTGGACAACAGGAACAAAACTCCATCTCCGCAACCCCACCAAGAAAAGAGTTAACTGGATTAAAATGAATGAGAAACACAGCACATAGGGAGGGTAGGTGAGATCTCCACAGGATAGATAGTAATTGAAGAATGTGTAGACTTTTAACAGAGGTAGACGGATGAAGTAGAGAAAAAGGTATAATCAAAGACATAGAGGTAAGAACTCACCAGAAAGTGATCGAGGATCAGGAAGCAATGGAGCTGGCCAGCATGTGGAGGTCACGTCAGAGATTTGCAGTGAGGGCTGAGAGACAGATAGGAGCCAGATTCGGGACCGTTTCGAACACAAAGTTTAAACACACACACACACACACACACACACACACACACACACACAGAGTACTGTTTTTAAGCTAGAAGGTGTCTTGTTTGGGGCTAGGCTTTAGGAAGATGCACCTTGAACCAGTTTGTGTTGGAGGAATCAGAGAGAGGGAAGGGGTTGACATGTGAACTGGCTCCTCTTTTGTCTACAGGAAACGATTTCTGGTTGGTTTAGGACAATTGCTTCCTTCCTCCCTGTTTTTTTTTTTTTTTTTTTTTTTTTTTGTCTTTTGACAAGTGGATGGCTGCCTTGAATGAAACACCTTGATGACTCAAAACGTCAGACTCAAAGAGTCCTCTCCACATTAAGAGCTTTAGAGAGCTGGTGACAGGCACTCAGAAAAGACAGCCCAAGTGGCCCGCTTCAGCAAAGGGATGCCTTAATTGTTAATTCCAAAAAAACCACATGATCTGTGTATACAGTTGCTTTCATGCCCCCTCAGTGCTGAAATGGGACTTCCTATTATTCCTCAAGTCTTCTCTCTTCTCTCTTTAATTCAAAAAAGATTTTCTGAGAGCTTACCATATGTCAGGCACTGTGTTAGGACTTGGGATATTCTATTTAGTTCTTTTTCTAAAAACATCCATTGCTGTGATGAAGATGATTACATATGTGATATATATCTTATTATTATCCTCAGTTCACTTTGCTTATGAGAAAACACAGATTGCTTAGGTAACTTTCTCAATGTCACACAGCCAGAAGGAAGCTGAGATCTGGTTTCCAATGTCTTGTCTGGACAAATTAATATTACACAAAGAACATCACAACAAAAAATATTACCAGAGACAAAGAGGGACACTATGTTAATCTGATCTTACATTGTCAATAAAGATATACCCAAGACTGTGTAATTTATAAAGGAAAGAGGTTTAATTGAGCCACAGTTCCACATGGCTGGGGAGGCCTCACAATCATGGTGGAAGGTGAATGAGGCGCAAAGTCACATCTTACATGGCAACAGACAAGAGAGCTTGTGCAGGGGAACTCCCATTTATAAAACCATCCTATCTTATGAGACTGACTTGCTATCACAAGAACAGCATGGAGTAAACTGCCCCATGATTCAATTATCGTCACCTTGCCCCGCCCATGACAAATGGGAATGGTTACAATTCAAGGTGAGGTTTGGGTGGGAACACAGCTAACCCATATCAGACACTTTATAATGATAAAGAGTCAGTTAATCAGGAAGTTAAGAAAATCGTAACTTCCAGGTAAGTACAACTGAATTCAACAAATACTTGAGTGTGTACACTGTGCAAAGCACAGGCTAGGCATGGTCCTCCTGGCCCGAAGGGATATTACATTCTAGTAGCAGTGTGAACTTGAAGACAAACTTCACACTGCTACTAGACAAAGTATATCTCCCAAATTACAGATTTTCAAATAAAAATACACGTGGCTAATTTGAAGCAAACACTATACCATGACATGTGAGATTTATAATGTATGTAAACACAAACATTATAAACAATAATGTGTTTGATTATCAAGTGGTTACTATGTCCCAGCACTTTAGACACATATATTAATTCTCACAACCCCATTATTAGGTATTATTAACCCAAAATGTGGCAGACAGAGCTAAGATTACTTGCCTAAGTTCTCTTAGCTAGTAATTGAGTGAGCTGGATTGAACTCTTAGTAAGAGGTACGGTGTGTAGGCACTGAAATTTGGGTCTATCTGATCCAAAACCTGTGGGTTAAGTGTGTTTGAAGAGGAGTCTAATGATCATCTACCTCTCCCACCGTTTACCTAAGGGTTTCTGAGCACCTACTATGTTCTAGACACTTTATATGTGATCACATTTAGTCCTACTGTGAGGTGGGCATTCTCCTTTCAAAGAATGGGAATCTGAGTCTCAAAGCAGCAAAATTATTCACCAGGATCATTTGCCACTAAGTGCCTGATGAGAGATTAAAATCCAACTGCATCAGACGTTAGACACTGCTTCATACAAAAATCTGTTTTTCACCAAGAAAACCCCACGCTTCAGTAGAGTTATGTAGTTCTCCATTTTGTTCCCATGGGCTAGTCTAGGAGGGAGGAGCCTCCCCAAAGGCCTAGCTTTCTTCTTAGACCCTCTCGGGCCAGCCTCAGGAGACAGCAGTCCTCTCTGGCTGAGAACTGCTATAGGGTTTTCATGTTTCATATACCACACAGTGGAGTTTAAAAACACAATTTTAGGCTAGGCACAGTGGATCACGCCTATAATCCCAGCACTTTTGGAGTCCGAGGTAGGTGGATCACGAGGTCAAGAGATGGAGACCATCCTGGCCAACATGGTGAAACCCTGTTTTTACTAAAAATACAAAAATTAGCCAGGCATTTGGCATGTGCCTGTAGTCGCAGCTACTCAGGAGGCTGAGGCAGAAGAATCACTTGAGCCTGGGAGGTGGAGGTTGCAGTGAGCCGAGACTGCGCCACTGTGCTCCAACCTGGCAACAGAGCAAGATACTGTCTCAAAAAAACCCCACAATTTCAATATATTTAGTTTAAAATTTTAATCAGCTTTTGTTAGCAACTCATGAATTGGGCAGCCTCTCATCTAAAACGGAGAGGCACTCCATCGGGAATGGCCAAACAGTGGTTTTCATAAAGTAGGTTGAGTAGGAACAAGGAAATGGCATAATCTAAAAAGAGGATTGGGAAACACCAGACTACTTTACTTGTAAGGCTTAAAGCAGAGGAGGCTTCCTTATCATGCTGCCTAGCACTGGACTGTTCGTGGATTTGGCCACCATCTCTCTCCTGATTTCTCGAAAGGTCAGATAAATGACTTAATTTTGGTTTGGTGTTGTGGAACTTTAGCATAAGTGAGTCCATTTTGGTTTGGTATGCTGGGTCCTAGTGTGGAAGCTCAGTCCATTTCAAAGGATTCCCATAAATTTTATTTAATAGTGGTTAAAATATGAAACCATTAAAATTAAAATTATAGCAACAGACTTACAAGAAAATGCTTATTACATAATGCTAAGTGGGGAAAAGCAGGATGCAAAAAAGATCTGCAAAAATGGAAATGCATATCCACAGAATCTGGAATGAAGCACACAAAGGTGAAGAGTGAGAAAGGTGGTATTATAGTGATTATTTGGTGGAGGGGGTGCCATTTTTGAAATTGTCTTCAGTGTTCCTTCTCAGTGTGGGTTTTTATGTAGGGAAGGGGATTTGTATTGGAGAGTCACGTATTAAAATCATATAAATCACAAATTGTATTAGTCTGTTTTCATGCTGCTGATAAAGACATACCAGAGACTGGGCAATTTACAAAAGAAAGAGGTTTAATGGACATACAGTTCCACATGGCTGGGGAGACCTCACAAGCATGGCAGAAGGCAAGGAGGAGCAAGTCACATCTTACCTGGATGGCAGCAGGTAAAAGAGAGAGCTTGTGCAGGAAAACTGTTTTTAAAAGCATCAGATCTCATGAGACTCACAAGCATGAGAATAGCATGGAAAAGACCCACCCTCATGATTTAATTATCACCCACCAGCGATAATTAATCCTCCCATGACGTGGGGATTATGGGAGTTAAAATTCAAGATAAGATTTGGGTGGAGACACAACCAAACCGTATCATAAGTACTCATAGCTCTCTGAATTTTCCCAAACTGAACATTCTGTGTATTAAGCACTCAGATCAAGAAACAGAGCATTATCAGGGTCTAGAAACCTCGCATGCTCCCCTCCCATCATTCTTTTGTGAAATGAGGAAAACCCACTCCCTGAGCATGGAACAGATTGTTCTTAAGTATGCAATCAGAAGCTCTTGGCCAGAAAGCCAAGGAAGAGGGGGCTGATCACCTGAGTCAGTAAGGGTTGAGCCTTCCTGGGGCTTCCTTTTCATCATTCATTCTTACTGATTCAATCTTACACAGAGGTGGGGTGGGCCATTCAGTTCAGAACAGGAACTTAGTTATGCACCTAATCGGAAACAAGAAGAGAAAGGGGCTGGCGTCTGTCCAGGAGATGAGAAGTGATGCTGAGAACCAGCCCAGAAACACCATCCCTCACTGAAGTCACAGGCCCAGTGGAGCCTGAACCCCAGAGCCCAGGGAGAACAAACGCTGATGGGCCTTCCAGAAAGAGAGACAAGATTCAATGGCATGATTCAGAGAAGTGAACAGACCAAGTAGACACAGTTCAAAAACAAGGGCACAGCAGCCAAGGGCCTGGAGCCAGAGAAGAAGAGGGTGACAACCAGAAGTTGGCCTCTGGAGTTCCATAGAAAGGTGCCTCCAGTCTTCCTCCAATGCTCACGGAGCCCCTGTTGCCTGGATACAGTGGTGAACCAGAGAGAAAGAGATGGATGCTGTGGCTGCTCTCATAGGCCTGATATCCACAGAGGGATGAGAGCTACGATGGGGAAGCCAGGCAGGGGAGGGGCTGAGTGTTCAAGGCTGTGGGAACACACAGGTAAAGCCCCATCTGAAGGCCAGGTAAAGCAGTGTGTTGAGTTTAGGGAACAGAAATTTCATCTCATGGCGGGAACAGGACAGACTGGGAAAGATGGATTAGACTGGAATCAGAGACAGCTCCCAGGGACTGCTGCAGGGAGCAGAAAGACAACATCCCAACATGTCTCCAGTCGGCTAGAAAGCCAGGCCGGGTGCGGTGGCTCACGCCTATAATCCCAGCACTTTGAGAGGCTGAGGTGGGCAGACCATGAGGTCAAGAGATCGAGACCATCCTGGCCAACATGGTGAAGCCCCATCTCTACTAAAAATACAAAAATTAGCTGAGTGTGGTAGCATGTGCCTGTAGTCCCAGCTCCTCAGGAGGCTGAGGCAGGAGAATCGTTTGAACCTGGGAGAGAGAGGTTGCAGTGAGCCGAGATCCCACCACTGTACTCCAACACTCCAGCCTGGTGATGGAATGAGACTCCGACTCAAAAAAGAAAAAGAAAGCCAATGACATTGCACACTCAGTAACATTGCAAACGTAAAAATTTACAAACATATTCAGAAATGCCAAGTAAAATGTAAATTTATAAAACTATAAATGTTAAAATATGTGATCATTGCCACAAATTCTCAGCAGATTAAATGAATACAAATAAAACATTAGTCAAAAAGTAACTGTTGATCCAAAGTGAAACTAATTTAAGTAACCGTGAATTTTGATTCACCATTATAAAATATGACGTAATCTTTCTTTTAAAATGCCATATAAAAATATAAAATTGTCTCAATAGTTCATTTATGAGCTTTTTTGAGGGCAAATTCTTCCAGCTACTGAAAAATATCTTTCTTAATCTATATGCAGTGTGTCAAAGACATAACGGTGGACTAATTCTAAGTTAATTCCAAATAGTTCTAACTCCAGAATAATTCAAACAATTCTGTTTCTTATTTGATCATTTTAAAGATCTATGATTGAATACTCTTTTCTCAGGAACTGCACTCTGATTGCTGAGGGGCTGCTATGGGCTAAATTCTGTTTTCTCCAAAATTCGTATGTTGAAGCTCTAACTTCCAATGTCCTGCATTTGGGGACAGGGACTCTAAAGGGTAATTAAGGTTAAATGGGGTCATAAAGATGGGATATCAGCCCACTATGACTCATGTCTTATAAGAAGATGAAGAGACTCCAGGGATGTGCACACAGAGAAACGGCCATGCAGGGCAGACCCAAGGAGAAGGCAGCCATCTGCAAGCCAAGGAGAGAGGCCTCAGGGGAAACCAACCCTGCTGCCACCTTGATCTTGGACTTCCAGCCTCTAGACCTGTGTGAAGATACATTTCCATTGTTTAAGTCATCCAGTCTTTGGTTATTTTGTTATGATAGCTCCGGCTAACTAGTCCAGGAGTTATATATTTTGTCATCATTTCTATGAGAGTGTGTTCTGTGATCTTTGTTTGCTTTGCTTTCATCAGGTACAGAAGATGAATCCAGTGCAGGGTGACTATACCAATTCTCATACTATCATTTTTTATCCAACTTTTTTTGAAATTATAAAAACCAGAGGAAGATTTGTTCTTGGAAAGGCAACTTTGCCAACACACCACATGGTTGTGTACCCTGGCTTACTCTGGCAGAGCCCCGTTTAGACTTGCAGTTTGGTTCTCCTTTTGTTGTTGTTACTGTTTTTCTTAATTGAATAATTGAGTCATTGATCTTGAGCAAAAAGCCAAATGATTCAGGGTTCATTTATGATTTAAAAATATAAAAACAATTGTTTTATAACAAATGCATTTACTTCTTAGTACTTAAAAGTAGCCTAGTTTATTAAAATACCTAAAACCCGCTTACTGGCTGTATATTTGGGAGAAGCCACTCTGAATTTCTCTGAAATTCACTTTTCTTAACTATAAAGTTTTATATATATATATGGAATAGGGCTGCAATCACGATGAGAATCATGCATGTAAAATGTTGAACAAAGAGCCCGTCGGTAGACGACATTGGGTAAATGGCTACCGCTGCCATCTCAAGACAGCACGAGGCACAGGTGTTCTGGGACCTGGGTGCATGGGATCTACCCACAGCTTTGTCACAGAGCGGGAAAAGCTGAATTGAGGTGGGCTGGAGTCGCCTCTGGCAACTCTGGGAAATGGCCACGACCCCTGTTACCAGGGCTGTTACTTAGGCTATTATTTGGTTTGTCAGGGACCCAGAGGCCAAGAACCCAGCTGTTCATACAACTAAATTGTGAAAGCAAGGTTGACACGGAGGAGGATGCTCAAACAATTGTGCACCAAGCTAATGTTTTCACTAAGATGTTGTCATTGTGCATGGGTTTGATTCTGCTCCAACTTTAACTGCTCAAGAAATGAAGGCAGAATGGTTGGCATAGGGTGCTTTAGAGATGGGTTCCAGAAAGGGCGAGTCAGCCTGCCTTGCTTGGGCATGAACGTGGGTTTATGTCTGCCGCCCATCAAGGTGGGGTTGTTGGGAGAAATATGTTCCTCTCCATACGTTGGTCAACATGGCAAGGCCATCCATAGCGTCAGACTGTTCCTAGGCAAAATCACAAAGTAGGTGTTGCCTGTTTTCTGAGCCCTTTATTCACAATTTTGGTGCCCAAAAGCCCTGCTGCCCCCATTGGTGTCCCCAGATCCCTTCCATGATTGTCCTATCACTAATTGGAGCCCTGAAGGGTCCTTCCACCCACTCCTGCCTGCAGTCCTGTCTTGCCACCTTTCTATCATTAAAACCTTCCCACAGAGAATTCCCTTAGCACAATGCTCCCCACCTTGCCAATGCCTGCCAGTCCGTACTGCACGAGGAATCGCCTAGAGAGCTCATTTAGAATGTCAACACCTGAGCCCCACCCGGAGGACCTGTTGATCTAGTCTGGGAGGAGGCAGAGCTTGGGAGCCCATATTTCACCCAGTGCTTGGCTGGCTCTGGTTAGTAGTCAGGTCTGGGGACTCAGCTCTAGCAGACCAGGGAGGTAACGAGCTCCAGTTAAGTCAGCCAATCCCAGAGCCTGCGCTAGCTGACTCAGCAGTACCCTTCCTAGAAAACAGAAGCTCCTGTGCCAGTTTAAAACCTCAGAGGATCTTCCAGGCTGGGGTCATTAGAGATCTCAGAGGCACGGTGGTCTGGGCAGTGTAGGTGGGACACATGGACAGGCTGGAAAAGCTTGGCTCTTTCTCAAGCCAATGCTGATTAGGGGACTCCTCTGTGGGATATAGATGGCAACAGAGTGAAGACATTGTGAAATCATCTCTCTCTCTCTCTCTCTCTCTCTCTCTCTCTGTGTGTGTGTGTGTGTGTGTGTGTGTGTGTATCCATCTCCCTCCCCTCAATGACCTAGAGTAGCATAAAGTGGAAACTCAAAGAATTTTGGTGTCTGCTGGGTGTGGGACAGGACACATTTTAGGTACTAATTCATTCTGCATGGAAATCGGAGTTGAGAGACACTCCTTTAGGAATAACTTGGAAAATTATCATTAATAATAATGATGATGATGATAAAACAGCTTAGTGTTTTCCACTTGGCTTTGTGTACGGGATGATTTAATGCAACAATGATGCAGCCAGGCATGGCTGACTGAGGCTGACTTCCCCACCTTACCCCAAAGCATCTCCCAACTAGCCTAACCAGCCATCGTATGCACCAGTACTTTAATTTGCATCTTCTCTTCATTCTCTCCTAACCTGGTGACACCCCGAAGATTACTGATCTCTACAGTTCAGTTTCTTCATCTCCATAAACCATAGAAATGCCTGGGGAATCCCTGTGTGTGAGAATTACAACGCCCTCTCTTTCTCTCTCTCAGTTTCCACCTGGCACCTGGAAATAGCCCAGATATGAGGATCACAAAATGATACAGAACAGAATATATTTTTCTAGACTTCAGCTCCTAGCACAAAACGAGTAGTGAAACAAGTCTCTGAAGCTGTGTCTCTCTGACAGGGCAGAGGCAGAATGCATCCTCTGTGGCTGCGTTATTTGCGTTTCCAGGAGGCCAGCCTGTTCGTATTCCATGTAACGTATATGGCACTCTCCCTTCCTTAACTTGATTCTCCACACTTCCCACACACTAGCTTTTTATTTATTTTTTTAGCCAAGAAGAATGCTGTGTTTCTTGCTCTCTCCGTGTTCGCATTAGAGGAACAGCAGCATGCTGTCAGGCAGGGGTGACTGGTAATAGACTCTGGATAACAAGCACCCAGCTCAGCCTGGGGCTCCCTTAGAAAACAGAATTGGATGATGGAAGAAAATAATGTCAGAGTTCAGGGAAGATCGTCTCAGCTTGCCCATCACATCAACATTAAAAATACAATTAGAATACATACCTTATGAGTCCTCAGCTAGAGAAGCAAAATAAATGGAAAAAATGATCCCCAAGCCATAATAGCTTAGCTCCAAAGAACGGCCTCTTTCCTCTCATCAGGTAGCAGCAACCTTTCCAAACATTGCCCTCATAAGTGTCCAGGAACCGTGACCTGGAGGCCCTCAGGATCTCTCCCTCAGGCCAAGGCAGGGAATCACATCAGCCCAGGGGTTTGGTTTCAAGTTCTCAGGGTCAGTGATGCAGGCCACTCAGTTCCCAGCCCCATCCCGGGAACTGGTGCTGGAAAAAGTAGGATGGATGGAACGTCCAGTTGAGATGTCTAGGACTGATTTGGATGTTGACAAAAGGAGCCAACTCACTTAGTTTCAAAGTCCAGCCCTAAAACTTACTAGGACTCTGAGTTACATAATGTCTTGGTGCCTCAGTTTGCTTCTCTGTGGAATGGGGATGAGGTAGAATCCACTGCTCTGAGATGACGCAATGGGAAGCATAAGGAACGTAATGCATGTAAACTCTTCTAACGGTGCTGAGGACAGATACATAAGACTGTTAGTTGCTTTTATTATGTTTAGCATTTTAGAGACCCTGCACCCCATTTTATTAAGCAGCTACTTTCTATGGTCTTGTGGGAAAAGCCTTTGGGACAGGACATGAGGGGTTGGCAGCCCAGCGTCCACTCTTCTCTCATGTTCTGTGTGAGTATAGGTGTGCGCCTCAGTCTTCTGGATCCCACGCTGTTGATCTGTAAACTAGGAGCAATAATGCCCAGCTTACATGTGGGTGTCCTTGGATTGCCGTGAAGATAACATTAGATGGAAATGCCCATAGTTTTAAGCAGATTTCACAAGTTACAGTTTTCTGTTCTCCGTCTCTGATACGTCATTTTTCCTCTTGCCAAGTGGAGCAAATCCCGTTTTGTAATTCAGGCATTGGATTGCATTGCAGAAGCTCAGATTCTCAGATGTTAGCTCTTTGGACTGCACCACCGTCCAGCTCACTGGGCTCTGTATTATTTGGGCTATTAGGAATCTCTTGAGTTTATTATAGAATTCCATTTTAAATTCATGTTTTTAGACTTGTTGTCTCTGATGTGACCTATAACAAATAGCAAATATATCACTTGTCACTCTCTGTCATGGCGCAGAGTCACTTGCTAGCTATTGGTATTTTGTTCACTTCTTTGGGTTGGAATGAACACTTCATTGATTCCAGGGAATTAATTCACTTCCGTATCTACAGCACCTAGCAAGTGGCCTGACACAGAGCCCTCTCTCAAATAACTATTGAATGAAGAGATGACTCACAAGCCAAATGAAACAGTAGCACCTTTTCAACAGGTGCAGAATTTCAAGGAGAAGAAACAGTGTTGCGTTAGTTGGGAGTGTAAGCAGTGGTCCCCTTAGATAATTACCACAGTATAAGAGTTACATCCTGTGGGGGCACAAGGAGGCCTGAGACCTGAGTCCTATTTGCAGAGAATCGAAAATCTAGTTGGGGAGATGGTAAGTGAAAGGAAAACCAGAACAAGATGGGAAAACAGTAAATGCCAAATCAGAGCTCTCTGAGTGGAGTGAAGTCCAAGAGGGAAGGCAGATGGAAGAGGAAAGGGGAGAAAGGACACAGACTGGGGAAGGCTTTGTGTAGCAGTGGGGTGGGCTCCTGTCTAAAAAGGATGAGTGTGATTTCTTTTTCTCTCTTTTTTTTCTTTTGAGACAGTTTCACTCTTGTTGCCCAGCCTGGAGCGCAGTGGTGCTATCTCTGCTCACTGCAACCTCCACCTCCCAGGTTCAAATGGTTCCCCTGCCTCAGCCTCCTGAATAGTTGGGGTTACAGGTGCGTGCCACCACACCCAGCTAATTTTTGTATTTTTAGTAGAGATGGGGTTTCATGATGTTGACCAGGCTGGTCTTGAACTCCTGACCTCAGGTTATCCACCTGCTTTGGCCTCTCAAAGTGCTGGGATTACAAGTGTGAGCCACCGTGCCCAGCTGAGTGTGATTTCAATAGGAAGAAAAAGACGAGCAGCCCAGAAGGGGGGACATGGAGAGGCGTATGTTCAGCCCCACGTGAGCAAGACATCCGTCCTGACCTCGTCAAACATCGCTGCACGTTGGGGGAGAAGAAGGAGGCAGGGGAGCTGCAGCCAGGCCAGGGAGCGTCTCCATGCAGCTGGCCAAGATGTTTGATTGACATTGCCCAGACTTGCTGTAAGAATCACTTGTCAAAAAATACGAAAACAGGGAAGAGAGATCCAAGATGGCCGATTAACAACAGCTCAGGATTGTAGCTCCCAGTGAAAGCGCAGAGAGCGAGTAGACGCCGCACTTTCAGACGAATTTTTGTTGCCCACAGACTAGGAGATTCCCGGCGGAGAAGCCAC
>CAUYLG010024759.1:0-43699 GCA_963573385.1 Cacajao melanocephalus
CAGGCCTGCTTTACAAGAGCTTCTGAAAGAAGCACTACAAATAGAAAGGAACAACCAGTATCAGCCATTCCAAAAACATACCAAAAGGTAAAGAGCATCACCATAATGAAGACTCTACATCAACTAATGGGCAAAACAGCCGGCTAGCATTAAATGGCAGTATCAAACTCACATATGTCAATATTAATCCTAAATTTCAATGGACTAAATGCCCCAATCAAAAGACAGAGACAGGCAAACTGCATAAAAAGCTAAAATCCATCGGTATGCTGTATTTAGACCCATTTCACATGCAAGGATACACAAAGACTCAAAACAGAGAGATGGAGGAAGAGATATCAACCAAATGGAGAAAAAAACAAACCAACAGAAGCTGCAATTTTCGTCTCTGATAAAACAGACTTTAAAGCAACAAAGACCATAAGAAACAAAGAGGGACATTACATGGTGGTGAAAGGACCAATGCAACAAGAAGAGCTAACGAGCCTAAATATATACGCACCCAATACAGGAACACTCAGATACATAAGGCAGGTTCTTAATGACTTACAAAGAGACTTAGACTCACACACAATAATAGTGGGAGACTTTAACATTATACTGTCAATATTAGACAGATCAACGAGATAGAGAATTAATAAGGATATTGAGGACTTGAACTCAGACCTGGAACAAGTAAACTTAACAAATATTTACAGAACTCTCCACCCCAAATCCACAAAACATACATTTTTCTCAGTATCACATTATACCTATTTTAAAAGTGACCACATAATTGGAAGTAAATCACCCCTCAGCAATTGTATAGCATTTCACAGGTTTAAATAAAATATTGGTTGGCTGCTTGTTTGTTATTTTCATCCCTTATTCCTTCCTGTCCCCATTGTTAAGCACAATTATTGGTATAAAAGAGGTTTTTAATACCTATTTTTAGACTGCATTCTAGCCTGAGCAATAGAAGAAGAATCCCGTTCTTTCTCCCTCTTTCTCTTCCTCTTTCTTTCTCCCTTACATTCTTTTTTTCTTCTGTCACTTTTTCTTTCTTTCTTCTTTTCTCTTTCTTTCTTTCAAAAAAAAAAATCCCCACTGAAAAACCCAGGTTCCTCAGAGAAACTGTAGATTCGAAGACTGTGTGAGAGTAGCTACAAGATGAAGCTAAAATGTCTTTCTATGTCCAAAAGTAAGGTAGTGCTAAAAAAAATAAAATAAAATGCAGTCATTTCACAGGAACAGCTTGAAGGAGCTCTCATTGGCTATATGTGGGAAAAATTTAGCACCAAATAATGCATTGCAGTAATGAATCATAAACCACTGAAAAATGAGAATTTATAAGTCCATACAGATAACAAAACTATCAATAAGTAGTAAAACGATAAATGAGAAAGGAGAGGTCTTGCTTACAGAAGAATGCTGAATGCCAACTCCTATATGTGGAAAGAGTAATGTAACTGGCAACATAACATTTTACAACCATTATGATAAATATTAACCTTGGGGAACATTTTGATGAGGAGCAAGATATTTGCATGGTCTTAAAGTATCTTCCCACAGACTGCTTATTAATTCCAAGGAAAAAAAGAGTAATTAGACACTAGAAAAATTATAGAATACCTTAATAAAAAACTGACTTCTCCAACGAGGGAGAGACAGATATTGAGTACCTGCACGTGTGATACCTCATCATTACCTATGCTGAATTCTGGCTGGCTAAGAATACATATCCTGAATCTAATCATAAGGAATACTGTATTTCTAAAAAGGAGATTTATATTCTTGAAATTGTCGATGTCATAAAAGACAAAGAATGGCTGTGGAAATATTCCAGATTCAATGAGGCTGAAAAAGAAATAGAGATGGAGATTGGAAGGAAAGAAGGCAGGAAGAGAGAGGGAGGAGGGTTCAGGAAGAGGGAAAGAGGAGCTTAACCGTAGTTGAACCTGGGTAAAGCATATATACAAGTGTTCTTTGTAGTATTCTTAATCTTGTGATTTCCGTAAGTTTAAAATGATTTCCAAATACAAGGTAATATATAACTAGTCTTTTCTTGGTGTTTCTTAGTGTACCATATAATGCTGTTTTCCTAGTCTTGCTTTAAAACAAATTATTTGAATACCTATTTAAATATTACAGAATTAAAGGAAAACCAGAAGTATTAAACCACATCATCATCAATAGCTTAGAATCCTCTATCAAGGGGGTACAGAGCTATATACCATGTAATATTATAATCTCAATGTTAAAAGCTAATATATAATCTCCACACAAATATTTCAGATTTCTTTTTGTTAGACTCGTAGAACAAAGTCAGAATATACCTTAAAAGTACCAAACACAACTACTTGATTTTTCAGTTTATGGAACTGAGGTCACACAGTCACAGAGAACCAAGACTTAAAACACTAGGACTCCTATTGAGCCTTGTGTCACCTGCCAAAGTATATACTTGGCTAACTTGAGCAAATTGAAATGTTTCAAGTAAGTTCTTTATATAGTGTTACTATGAAACAGAGCAAAAACAAAGCCTATTTTATCCCTTAAGTTGTTATAACTCATATATCTGAAGTGTTTATTTTAACATAGATCATATATTTTTCATTTTAAAACATGCATTTATAGATAAAGGGTACTATATATGCCTAAGCTTTAAAAATTCATTAAAATCATGGCTAGCCATCATAAATGTCACTCCACTTAAATGGTTCTCATTAAATGTACCATCTGAACTAGATAAATACAATGGAATCCATTTTCATTGGGCTATCTCTAACAATGCATGAAGTGATTTTCATTCAGTCATTGGTTTATAAAGTAATTGGTTTGTCAATATTTAATTTTCATACGATCCTGTTGACAGAAATAAGCATTAGGTAGCATAATCCAGCTACTCCATCTTTTCCATTTAATCTTCAGATCTCCTAGTCATTCCCCCTCATTTACTAAAGACTATAGCAACTGACTCAGTCTTTTTGTTCACTCTAACTTCTGTTGTTTTCAGTGACCTCATCATCCACATCAGACCTATTTTAGTCTCTCAGTTCAACTTCTCCATCTTTTCCTGAATTCAGCCTCTGCCATTCAGTCCTGTGATCATCACACCCTGATCACCAAAAGTAATACGACCTCCCAAATCTCAATTCCATCAGCATAACTGATGACCTTTTTTCCTATAGTTCCAGTTTAATAGACCAAGTAACCCTGCTGAACCAATTCTTAATGGTCGATGAAGCCACCAGCCCTTTGACCCACCATACATCATTCCTCTCCTATCCTCACTGGCCTTCTTGTCTAGTTTAAATTCCATGGCCCAAGATATATTCCTTGACATTAGTAATCATTATTTAATAGTCTTTCCCCTTAATGGCTCTATATGTTTTTGCAGGCTTGCATTTGTATGGCATTCTTAGAAAATAACATAATTAGGAAGAGTAGTATCATTCTAAATTAATAATAATCAATTTCAAGGGAACACTTTCTATTAAATTATCCAGCAATGACAGCAATACTATACTGATAATTACTTCAGATTTTTTCAAATGAACCACTTCATATCAACCCATCCCACACTGTTGCTTAATTGTTAGGTGATGACATTGCTGCCTAACTAATGAGAAAATAGTAACTATCAAATGGCACCCCCCTACCCCTAATCATGCCACCAGCAAATAAGCTTGCATTTATACCATCTCCATCTTCATCTTTCCCATTACAAAGGAGAAAATGATCCTCCTATCAAAGGTAAGTTCTTCCACATGTAGATCTAGAACTCCTCTCTTTTCTTGTTTTCACTTTTTATTTTCTCTCTCTCCTACATCTTCAACTTTTTCTTTCCGACATTATTATTCTCATCAGCATTCAAAGATGTTTTAGCATTTCCCATTAAAAAAAAAAAAACAAACATAAAATAGGCTGCACATGGTGGCTCATGCCTGTAATTCCAATACTTTGGGAGGCCGAAGCAGGCAGATCACCTGAGGTCAGGAGTTTGAGACCAGGCTGGCCAACATGAAAAAACCCTGTCTCTACCAAAAATATAAAATATAGCCAGGCATGGTGGCATGCACCTGTAGTAGTTAGCTACTCAGGAGGCTGAGGCACGAGAATCACTTGAACCCAGGAGGTGGAGGTTGCAGTAAGCCAAGATCATACCACTGCACTCCATCCAGCCTGGGTTATAGAGTGAGACTCTGTCTCAAAAAACAAACAAACAAAAACCCCTAAAATACCCTATACCATAGCCTTCCCACGTACCACCTTTTCCGTGCTCCTCCAGAGCCAATCTTTTCAAGAGTTGTTTAGCCAAACTGCTTATACTCTCTCACCTCCAACTGTATTCTTCAACTCACACCAGCATGGCATCTAGTTCAAATTCTCAGTAGCATTTGAATCACTTGATTGTATTCTCTTTCTGACAACATTTTCATACTTTGGTTCTATGACTCATACTGTTCTACTTTTTTTGGCCATACTCTCCTCAATTTGCTTTGTTGGATCTTCCTCCTTTCTTAGGCCTCTAATTGATATAATGCGCCAGGGCTTCTGTCCTACACTTTCTTCTCTTCTCCATGTATACTCATGCAAAGTGACTTCAACCAGATATATTATGGGAATACTATCTATGTGCTAATGATCTCAAATTGATACTGCTAGTTATAACTGATCCCTGGAATTCTAGACTCAAACTCTAACTACTTACTACATACCAAACAACATTTCCAACGTGATTTCAGTCTAAATAAAAATCTCAAATGTAACATTGCCAAGGCATAACTCTTTATTCTTGACCCCTGACCCTGGTACCACCCAAGTCTTCCCAATAAATGGTACCATCATCTAGTTGCTTATGCAAAATCATTAGGAGTCTTTCTTGCTTCCTTTTTGTCTTTTATCCCACACATCCAATTCATCAGCAAGTTTTATTGGTTCTATCCCCAAAACATCTGTGAAAACCAATCAAAGCAGAGAACAAAGCAAATTGACAAAGAGTGGGCTGGTGAAGAAGGAGGAAACCCAGAAGGGTGTGAAGTTACGAGAGCCAATATAATCGTTTCCTCTAAGAAAGAGGGAATTGGTCAAATATATAAAAAGCTGCTAAGAGGTTAAAATAATAATTGAGCCACAAACATGGAGGGTCACTGAAGTTCTGAAGAAGAGTAGACTCTGTGGAATGATGCACATGAAGGTTCAATTGGGATGAACCGAAGAGAGTGAGATGAGAATGTAAACACAGTGACTAATAGAATAATAAAGAAATATTTTAACGGGCTTTGCTGTCTGAGAAGTAGAGGGATAGGGAATAGTAGGAGTGAGCTATGAGGTCAAAGGTGGTTCTTTCTATCAAGAGAAGAGACACTAGAGCATGTTAGTATGTTGCTGAAAATGATCCAGTTGAGAAGGAGAAAATAAATAAGGCATGGAGAAAGTGGCTCAATCACTGAGGAATGCGAATCAGTGCACAAGTAAACAGATCGCTCTTCCATAGATACAGGGACTCTTTTTGTCCACAGTAACAGGAAGTAATATGAATAAAGATACAGGACAATTTGATAGATTTTGCAGGGGAAGATGAAGGGGCTCTTGATGGAGTGCTTCTAGATTTGTCAATGAATTATGGGGTAAGTCATCAAAAGTGTGTAGATTTACATTTAAGTGTTTGTGTGGTGTGTACTTTGGGAATTTAGAGGTGAGGCATGAAAGAAGCTGAAGAAGAGAAAAAGTGAGAGATATGTATGTTAAAGAGCAAGAAAAAAGATATCAGATAGTTTATAATATAGCATTAAATGCCAAATTTGTAACTTATGGGGTTTGACAAAAAAAAAAAAAAATCACATATAAACCAGTTCAGTGGATTTTTCTTCTATTGCAAAATTACAATGTCTTATTATACAGAAATGTATTTTTGGAAAATAAAATAACATTACATATTTCATTTGCTGTATGCTCAAACAAAAAACCTGTTACAATGGTCCACAAGTAAAATGACACTCTTGTAGACCATCAAGTTATTCATTTTTCTTTGTACAAGTCTATTTCCGTATAGAGATGTCAAAAATTAATTTGAAGATATAAAAGCATGCACTTAATGTTGCACTATGGTAAAAACTATGCCCATTTCAAGCTTATTTCTATTATTCTATGGCTTACCATTACATGATCAGAAAGTATATGTCTTAATGTCAAGAGCATCCATTTAAAATTATATCAAGTAAACAAGTTGTATTTACAAAACCAGCAGCATGGGCTGAAATTGTTTGTCTTCCTTTTAGCATTTTAATTTAGAGTTTTCTAAATGCAAATTAGGGAAAGGAAGTCTGCTCACTAGACAGTAAGTATATATATTTTTTCTTTTTTTATTATCTCAATTGTATTAGTGGTTTTTTTTTTTTTTAATTGGTAGTGTATTCACATGCAGCCTTCACGCATGGCCCTCAAAATACTTTATAAATATTAAAATAATGCCTACAATTTCCCTTCAACTAATTCTCTGCAATGTACCATTAAAATTATCCTTCATAAAAGGCAAATCATTACTCTTTTTATATTAAAAAATAAAGTGCTATTCTGGACAGCTGACTTCCCTAACAGACAAAAACTGAGCAATATCAGAATGTACATCCCCCTCCAGCATATAAATACAAAATAAATCCATGAAACTTAAAAGATCCCAAACTATAAAACTCCCTTTGCTTTGGCCTTTCAATTCTCAGCTCCATTTTTATTACAGGGCAATTAAAACGTTACTCAGGTGAAGTAGTAAAGGGGAGTTTTGAAAAAGTCATCAAATCCTCTCTCTGTCAAGCAAAGATAGCAAAGGAGTTTGAGAGATAAAGCCTTTTGTACAAAATAACTCATCACAGGTTCTCTAAAATTGAAAGGCTAAAATTCATGAAGCTTGCTCACATTCACAGAAAGGTATTCACTCACTTGATAAACTACCAATAGGCAAAACACTTCTAATCCCAGTAACATATACACCCATAAATTTGTGACATTTTTAACCAAAAAAAACCCAATGTCTTCTTGGTTTTGTGACATTTTTCACTGGATTAAACAAAATAAATCTCATTTTCAAATGGTTAAATAAGTTAATTTTCAACTATCTCTATTCATGTCTACATATTTTAAGCTATGGATATTGCTAGACGAGTATTCTTTAAAATCTACACTCCATATACACCATGGAATACTATGCAGCTGTAAAAAAGGATGAGTTCATGTCCTTTGCAGGGACATGGATTAAACTGGAAACCATCACTCTCAGAAAACTGACACAAGAACAGAAAACCAAACACTGCATGTTCTCACTTATAAGTGAGTGTTGAACAATAAGAATACAGGGACACAGGGAGAGAAACATCACACACCGGGGCCTGTAGGGAGGAGAGGGGTGGTAAGGGAGGGATAGCAAGGGGTGGAAGGATTGGGGAGGGATAACATTAGGAGAAATACCTAATGTAGATGACAGGGGGATGGGTGCAGCAAACCACCATAGCACGTGTATACCTATGTAACAAACCTGCACGTTCTGCATATGTACCCCAGAACTTAGTATAATTATTAAAAATAAATAAATCAGATACAGCCGTCTTATGCTGCCCAGGTGGTTCTCAAACTCCTGGGCTCAGGCAACCTCAAACTCCCAAGTAGCTGGAACTATAGGTGTATATCACCACACCCAGCTATTTTTTCTACAATTTTTAATATTTTAATCTCACTACAGAACCAATAATATAAGTAGAGGAACAATCTCTCTTACCAAGTATATAATACCCAAATAATAAGTGTCCAAGAAAAACAGCTATACACTATTTGCTGTACAGTGTTTCAACTAAAAGGTGCCAGGGAGATTCCATGATTACCGCAAGTAATTTGATCCACTGAAGATTTATACTGGCAAAAATATAGAAGTCGCACTAGTATGATTTAAAAGCCAAAGTATTAATATTTATCTAATTAAACCTTAACCAAATTTCGTATTTTCTCTACTGGGGAAAGCATTTCCTAATGTGATTTTTCTGTTGCTATGTATCTTCCAGTTCTTTTTTGTTCAGCCCACACCCTGTCACAGTACTCATCAATCTTTTGTTAGTTACCAAAATTAAATAAAATTTTTAAATCAAAAAAAAAAAATCTACACTTTATTTTTAAGTTTGCTTAAAAATAAAAACATCTTCAATAGATATTATACCTACTTAAAATGGATTTATTTTTATATATTTTAACAAACTATACTGAGTTCCACATTTTAGCAGGTTTTCACAACATAAACTCACTTAACATTTGCCTCAATGCAATTTAAGTAGCAAACACAATAAATAATAAAAAGCAATAGTTTCTCCACTTTAATGGCAATAATTATTTCATTTATTTGATATTTATGGGACTATAAAATTTGGATTGACTTCACAAAATAGAATTGAGCAGAAATAGTATTTCAGTTTTTCGGACACGCATACACATGCATACACACATGCACACGTGGGAAAAGTTGGTATGATAGTAAAACTCAAAAACCAAGCATTCATTATGTTAAAATGTAACACAGTCAAAGGATTTCTGATTAGATTTTATTTTCAATGACTGACTCATCTACTTTCTGGATTTTATTTTATGACATTAGCAATGGTCTGATATTCACTCTGAAAACACAAATCAGAAGCCTGAGAGAAAGCAAACAAAATACTAGCTTCCCAATCTACACGGAAAGAGGATTATGGTTCTACCTTTAATATGAAAATTTTCAAAGCACAGCCATTAGCTATGAAAAGAAATCTCTTTCATGTTCAACAAATTCATCTAAGAAACAGTAGAAATATATTTATAGATCAAGAAGAACTTCAACTTGGTCTCTTACAATATAATCATCATTATTGTCACAACAAATTCTAAACAGTGATTAACGGCACTGGTTTTCATGCACATCATCCTATTTAATCATACTAACATCCATATACGAAAAGTATTATTATAATGACAGATGAAACTGAGATTTAGAAAAGTTAAGACACCTGCCCCTGGATGCATGGCAGCCAGGATTTAAACTCAGATATTCTGGCTTCAGATCATATACTCTCAATTAAACTGTTATAAAAAAATAATAATAACCTCTGCAAGAGTAACAGTTGGCAGATTATATAAGAACCTACCAAAAACTTATACTAACGCCTAGCCTGATGGCATCACCACTAGCTAGTCAATGTATAATCTTACAACTAAAGAGAAAAGGAATGACAGAACCAGAAAAGAAGATGAATTAACTCACTTAAGTCTTCCTATTGTCTTCTATTTATGTTCTTCATTTCTACTGGTATTTATTCATTTGGAATGCTTGGTTCAGGTAAAAAAAAAAATCAACCCTGCTTTCCCCATCAAAGATATGTACATATTTTGGACATATCAACAGATTTAATGCAGAAAGTTTACAATGGGAAATTCATTAAGCCAAAATTTCCCTTTGGCTTACACTTTCCCAGAATAGTTAGTTGCAAGGAAAAATATTGCTTTTTTTGAATGCCTCTGACAACTTCTAATAGCGAAGATGTAAAGAAATATCCATCACAAACAAAAGTAGGGAAGATATAAAGAAATGTCCAGTACAGCCACCAGTTAACATAGCTCCCATACTCCAATTCTCTGCAAATAAATGTCTGAAGCATAGTTGGAACATGCTACTCCTATTTCAACTGAAACACTTCAAAAGTAGAAATTTTAAGCCAGTAATCGGCTAGTTATCGTACCATTCTGTCAGCAAAGGTTATTCTCTTCTAAAGCCTTTTCTCACAAATTACCTCATCATCATCAGTTGTGCATAGGTTGACAATTTCCTACAGCATCTGTAAGAATGCCTACCACAGGAAGTAGTCAGTAAATAACTACTGGAAAAAAACATATGAAATGAAGAAATGAATAAGTGAACCATATAAGAGATGATTATACTGTCATCAAAGAATAAGTCAAATACCAGTATATAGTAGACAAGACATTTCTTAAACCCATAGAACTGTGTAACACAAAAGCTGAATCATGGTATAAACTATAGACTTTAAGGATAATAATTTATTAATGTTTCATCAAAAGTAATAAATGTACCATCCTAATGCAAGATATTAATAATGTGGGAAATTCTGAAGAAGAGTAAAAGTAAATGGGAACTCTGAGGTTTCTGCATAATTTTTCTGTAAGCATGAAACTGTTCTACAAAATAAAGTCCATTTAAAAAATAAACAGTACTTTTTCAAATTGGGAAGTGCTAGGCCTGGCTAAAAAGCTAAACATTTATTATTATAATTTTTAAAAATAGTTAAAATAAAAATAAAAAAAAAGTTACTAACATTACCAATCAAAGTTTATAGTTATCAAAAGACAGAGGAGAAAAACAATGAACATCATATGTATTATTTATTATTTTGATTTCTAAAATGTAGCAGTGCAAAAGCGCCTCCAGCAACATATACAAAAATGTATCAATCTACGTATTAAAATAAAAACCATTCAAAACAACCCAAATACAGACTAATAAAGCAGAGATATACATGAAATTCAAAGTATATTCAATGCAACACAAGTCTCAAATCACTGGAAAAGATAAACCACCCACAAGCAGGCTTGTTCAAAGCCCTGACATCTGATGACGTTAGCTACAGTTTTGTTAGGTCAGGTGGGAATATGTTTCTACCCTAAAACACCTACACCATCCCAAGCTGAGAAATGATGGCTAGGCAAAACTGTTGAGAGATCTAGAAGTTAAGCAGCACTCAAATAGACTGAGATATACTTTGTTAAGTTATGTAAATGGAAAGGCAGTTTCTTTTATTTCATTATGGTAATATGTAAATGTGTTTAATAAATGTCTTTCATAATAATGCCTTAGACAGACTACTACAGATATCATAATCTGGAAGAAAACCCTCAAGGGTAGGTTATTTGCCAAGTCTCATCCTACAAAGTTTATGACAAAAAAAAAAAATCACACAATAAATCATGCAATAAGAAATCATGCCTGCTTTATTAAATCAGGAAAATATTACCATATGCAGAGTAGGAATTAAACATGTAAATGAGATCAATAACAACAAAGTCTCTACAATATACTGCAGCTATCAGGGAATCAACTGAGCTTACTATTCTTCAGTAAAGTCTGTGTGCCTGAGAAAGCAAGCAAAAGCAATGTCTCTGGATTTGACTCATCTACATGGTGAAATTTTTAAACGACGATCTTTAAAGCCACTTTCAGATGTCAAATGATTCAGTTTTGTTAGAGAGATATGACCCACTTAAGTCTCAGGAAACTTGAGTATCTTCCATGTATTGCTCCAAGACATCCAAGCCGAGATGTACGATGACAGTGAGCTCCTCCCAAAAAGCAGGAGAAGCTGGCTGGGCTCCAACCACAATTATGAAAGTTAGAAGTGGACTGAAATTCTGCCAAGAGACTGTCACAAATGGAGACTCAGGAAGAGAAACATGAAAATAACAAATCTAACTCCATTTGAATGGAAGCCAGTGATAATGAATAGCACTAGTTGTATAATTTCTTGAGTCCCTATCACAATTATTATACTCTTCTCTGTTTCCCTGAAGTAACTAACATAAAATTTTTATCTAAAAGGGAAATTCTAGTTTCAATGGTCCCACCAATTTTAAACAACAAAAAATTACAGGTTATCTTAAAACAGGAAAAAACTGCAAACTGTAAAAAAAAAAAAAGTGATAATGGATTAATATAAACATATAAAGATATTTAAAGAAATAAGAAACATATCCCTGTAAAACAAAAATGAGTAAAACTATATGAACAAAAATTAGGGAAAGAAAAGCAAATGGTCAATATGTAATAAAGCTTTTTAAACATAATGAGTAAGCAAATAAATATAAACAATAAGATAGTTTTTCACCCATCAATTTAACCAATATAATATTTAAAAAAATAATTACACTGAGTATTTGTGAGTGTTCTATATGATTCCTACTCACATATGGCTGGTAGGAATCTAAATTTGAAAGCCTTTCAGAAACAACTTTGTAATACATAACAAGAGTTCAAAACAACTCATATCCTTCCACCAGTAATTTCAATAATAAATTGAAAAAAAGATTTATATATAAGACTATTCTATATGGCATAATAATATCAAATAATTTGAAACAATCTAAATATTCAACAACAGGGAAATAAATAAATCTTAGTAAATAAACAAATCAGCAAGAAATAAATGAACCTGTTGAAAAGTGGGCAAATTACATGAACAGACATTTTTCAAACATACACAAATGGCCAAGAAACATATAAAGAAATGCTCAGCATCACTAATCATCAGGAAAATGAAAATTAAAGCAACAATGAGATAACCACCTTATCCCAGTCAGAATGGCCATTATTAAAAAGTATAAAAAAAGAGATGCTGGCATGGATGTGGTACAAAGGGAATACTTTTACACTGCCAGTGGGAATGTAAATTAGTAAAACAACTATGGAAAACAGTATGGAGATTTTGTAAAGAATTAAAAGTAGATCTATGATTTGATCCAACAATTCTACTAGTGGGTGTCTACTCAAAGGAAAAGAAGTCATATCGAAAAGATACCTGCACTTGTATGTTTAATGCAGCACAATTCACAATTGCAAAGATATGTAACCAACCTAAGTACCCATCAACTGATGAGTGGATAAAGAAAATGTGGTGTGTGTGTGTGTGTGTGTGTGTGTGTGTGTGTGTGTGTGCCTGGAATACTATTCGGCCATCAAAAAGAACAAGATAATGTCTTTTGCAGCAATTTGGATGCAATCGGAGGCCACTATCCTAAGTGAAGTAATTCAGGAAAGGAAAATCAAATACTGCATATTATCACTTATAAGTAGGAGCTAAGCTATGGGTACACAGGGACATGTAGAGTGGGATAATCGACACTGGAGACTCGGAAGGGGGCAGGTTGGTAGAAGGGTGAGGGCTGAAAAATCACATACACTAACAGCTCAGGCTTTACTACTATATAATTTATGTAATCCAAAACCAATCTTACCCTTAAAGCTATCAAAATTTTAATAATAATAATAAATCATGGTATATTCTTACAAAAGAGTTTTATAGAACCAATAAAATCATGTATTTGCAGAATATTAGTTTATGTTCCAAGAATAAATATTAGGTTCAAAAAGCAGGTTACAGTATATACTACACATCAAAATAAACTACTTATAAAAATATAAGGATACACAGTAAAAAACAAAAAACCGCAGACATAGAGAAACCATCACCGAAAGAATACATATAGCAAAATAAACAAAATATTAATGTTGGGCATTGCAATTGTGTGATATAAAGTCAAGAGACCTTTTTAAAGTCTCTTATGCTTCCTAAATGGTATAAAATGAACATACATACCACGAATGAACACAAAAGGAAACATGAAAATATCCCCCAAGGCAATGCTTGCTGGAAGGAAAAAGATCCCATTTTGTGGAACCTACAATGACAGAGGACGTACAGGCCAGATTTCAGGCATTTGCAAGAGCAAAACGTGCTTGGAGAGGCAGCAAGGGATAAATATACATACATGCCTGAGATCTAACCAGCAGAAAGCCCAGTGTGATTACCTCAAAGCAGTACTGCAGTGAAGTACACAAAAGATGAAATGGAGCCATCTTATTGCCTAAATAGAAAAACTGATTCAAAAGGAACCTTTGTTATTCTCAATGTTTAATAATAATATATTATTAAATTAAATGAGGTACACATTGTATGAATGATTCAGATTCGAATAATGGATCTACCACTTAAAAGTTATGTAACTTCAAGCAAAATACTTAGCTCCTTAAACCTTTGTTTCTTCAAGTACAAATGTGAGATTTAAAAAAAAAAATACTACCTGTATCTTACAAGGAATCTGCTGGCATTAAATGAGGAGACTTAGGCAAATTCATCCAGCACATTATTTAGCACAATTTAAATGCTCAATACTCAGAAAGTGTCTTCTGCTGTTTTAATGATGGTCATCTACCTACTGCACCTCTCTAAAGTTTATGTCCCTAATGTTAAACATGTTCCCATAAAGCAAAGAGTAGTCACATAAAGAATTAGTCTGATTTACGACCCATATTTTCTCAATCAACTCTCTCTCTCAAAAGGTGCCCCGATAATGGAATGAACAAAATCATGTGCATTTTGACTTATTCAAAGCTGGGACAGAAAGAATGACGGTCACTTCTCAATTTATTCCTATTCCTATTCTATTCTGATTACCAGCCCCGCTAACTCCTTGGTCCACTTACACACGTTTTACACATATAAAGGTGTGAGTTCAGTACCAGGGGCAACCATGATAACACTGAACATAAATACCATAAAGTGCCAATTTTTCTGCTAAATGGCATGTAATCCAATTAACTTACATAGAAAATATCCTAATAATTGCAAATAATCTATAAAATAAGTTTATCAATCCCTTAAGCTATTATTGTTCTAATTTCACACCTCTAAATTACTGAATTTTCGAAGAATATTGACTTCTGTAGCAGTTTCTAAGATGTCCACAAACAGGAAGCACATAAAAATGTATTGAAGTCAGATACAAAATAAAATAATATTAATTGCATATTTTACATAAATCTGGCCATATATTTAAACAATCCCATGTTGAACTTTCTGAAGGGGAGTGGTAAAAATCAGCCTAATTTCTCAAATTTCAAATGTTTAACACTTAACAAAAGTACTTTTAAATTCCAGGTTTTCACAGGTTAAATTTCAAAGCTCAAAATTAAAACTGTTATTTACATGGAATAAAGGGTCTAATATTCAAATTAATATTATGATCCTGGAATTTTTTCAGTCTGAGTTAAATCTATTTTCAGATATTGTTCTTCTTATCACTTCTTTGGTTCCTTTTCCCACAAGCCTTAACCAAACTTAAAACAAACGAAATCTTTTCTTTTATTTCTTTCTTTTTTTTTTTTTGGAGACAGGGTCTCAGGAGATCCTCCCACCTTTGCCTCTCAAGTAGCTGGCACCACAGGAACATGCCACCATGCTTGACCAATTTTTATATTTCTTGTAGAGACAGGGTTTTGCCATGTGGTCCAGGCTGGTCTCAAACTCCGGGGCTCAAGCAATCCGTCCACCTCAGCCTCCCAAAGTGCTGGGATTACAGGCATGAGGCACCACTCCCAGCTGAAATCTATTCTTTCTCTAAATCCTGCTTTAAGACTGATTTCTTTGGTAAAGATGGTTGTAACACCCAACAAACTGAATCCAAGCCCTTCAACTGTCTGGCTAGAGGTATATATATTCTAGAATACACTATGACCAGATTCCCTTTTTTGAAATATCAAAGTGATACTCAATATCTTGCTAATATCTAATTCAAGAGACTGAAGTCAAACTATTTGTTGATTAATCAGTTATATGAAGGATAGCTACTATTACCCACCTTGTTATATTTTAGACTCTATAGAAAATATATCCACATTTATTTGCTCATACTATTTCATGATATGCAATTTCTTTTTTGCTCCAGAAATTGAGACTTTGCAGAATCAAAAAGTTAAAATACTATTTTAAAATTCTTTATACAGAATAACTCCTGAATTTCTCTTCATTAACTTCATGTAAAAATCATTCCCAATAATGAAGGTGTCCCATAGATCAAGACTACTTATATGAATGTATTCATATTTCATGCTAATTAGTCTCTGTACATGTAATCTCTTTCCCTAGTGTATCCAGTACATGTGTCTCTGTCCTGCATTGCTCATTAAATCTGTTATAGTTCATTTGAGCACTGCAACAGTGTGACTGAATTAGACATTTCAGAATCCAAGGCCTATGATTCCTTCCTCTTGTGTATTTCTTACAAAATCTTACAAGCAAAGCTGTGGTCGTGTTGTAGAAATAATGCATACAGTAGCCGATATGTTTTGTAAGTGTATAAACAAGATTATCACAAAGGTAGACTGGTATCCTCAATCCTTCCATTGTGCATGCAGGTAATATGCCCAGTATCTGACAAGGTTTGAGAAGTAGCAACTCTTCTTCTTTTTAATGGGGACCTCTGAGACCAACAATGTCTACAAAATACCATGCTCACTGTTACACAGAGACTTTTCCTAGATTACTGTATCCAATCCACACACAGACGCTTTTAAAAAAATTAAGTAACAGAGAGTGTTCATTAGTTACAATAGTAATACATTCTTCCTGAACTGTAATGTTCTGAATCTAGTTTTTTATAAGAGAAAAGAGGAGGTTATGCTAAAAGAACACAATGGTGCAGGGGTCTCAAGAATGGATTAATTTTTAAATTGTTACATGGTGGTAGTTTGATTTCTCTCTTTCTTCTAGTCCTAAATCTTGAAAGAACATTGCTGCAGGATGAAGTTTTTGACTTTTCTTTCAGAACGAGTTCTGTATAATCCCAAGGTAAGATATCTTGCAGACTTGACAATTACACATTGATTTTCACTTTCCTATTTTTTGGAACCTTAGGCTAACAACATTAAAAAAAAAAATCTGTCCTGTATATACCATGTAGATTATTTTATAGATCAATCTATATCATACATTTCTACTCACAATATGATTTAAACTGTTAATCATCTGCAGACACAATAATAAAAGTGGACTGCAATGCTTGTTGCAACACATTTTTTATTGACTTTTTAAAATACTAATTTCTATAAACAAAAAATTCTGACCAAATCCTATCTGGCAACATCTGGATCCTTTTGGTTTTCATTTTTAGCAGTAATAAAACTACTTGTCATTATTAAGTTTAATTCATAAAACAGTGTCACAGTAAAAAAGAAATGAATACACTAACAATGTCAGCTCTATAAAAAAAAAACCCAAAATAATGATTTCAGAATTTGTACATTTTAAATTCAAAATCTCTGTTACATTATCAATAACTTAAAATATAGTAAGAAGTTGGCTTAAAGACATTCCCAGCTGGCAGGGAAGTTCCCTCATGCCAATTACTAGAACAACATAGACATGAAATATTAGAAGTCATCATCAAAAGAGCAAGTTAAAATCACATTGGCCCTTTATACCAGTGTGTATTTTCTTCTGAGGATGCTTGTAATTAATATCTACACATAACTTTATCATCATCAAGATATAGATGAAACATATACGGTTTTTTTCAGAGTTTGAAAATTTACATTGATCTAGCAACTCTTTAAAAAAAAAATTACTAATATGTAATACAAAGTAACTTAACCTGAGGGAATTTACAAATCCTGTGACAGTAACTTTGGCTTTCCAGCTCTTTTCTTTCAAACATCTTTAAAGAAAGTGTTTACTTATGCTGTTATACTATTTAGACATTCTCTATTGCTTTGTTTTGCTTAAATACAGAGACTTTAAATAATTCATAAAGTTCTCTATTTGGTTAAAAGTAAGCTATGACCATTTTCAGAAGGAGAGAGAGCAAGAAAGAGGGGGAAAAAAATCCCTACAAGGAGAGCAACAGAAGAACTAATGGAGATGACCTTTCAAAAAGACATTTACTAGCATTCTAATGCAGCTGACTTAGTTTATTAGATCTGGCATCTTTCTGATCTCTGATGCTATTATCTTACTTAGGAAAATAAGTACACTGTGAATGTGAGGATTTTAAATATTTAAAGTTGGGAACTGATTTTAATTGTTTGCTAATCCTGCTCATGAAAATCTAACATTTTCATTTCTTGACATGGAATGGATATCTAATCTAGATGTATCTATGGAAACCTAACTATATCTGAAGATCAAATATTCTCAACAAATTTTTTATAGCATATTAGGGATTGTTTTTCTACCAGTAAAAGAAGCAACCTTTTTGTGGATGGCTGGCAGTCGATTTGAGACTTTAGAAATACAGAATGCAGAACCTTTGGGAAGGACACCATACAACAGTTTACACATGTTCCTTAAAGGCATCATACTGTCTTACTTAGAATTATAGTCCTTTGAATAGACCAGGTCTTTTTTCTTTTTTGAGGCATTGTCTCGCTCTGTCACCCAGGCCGGAGTGCAGTGGCGCGATCTCAGCTCACTGCAACCTCCGTCTCCCGGGTTCAAGCGATTCTCTGGCCTCAACCTTCCAAGCAGCTGGGACTACAGGTGCGTGTCACCATGCCCGGCTAATTTTTTTGTATTTTACTGGAGATGGGGTTTCACCGTGTTAGCCAGGATGGTCTCAATCTCCTGACCTCGTGATCCGCCCACCTCGGCCTCCCAAAGTGTTGGGATTACAGGTGTGAGCCACTGCGCCTGGCCTAGACCAGGTCTTTAGTAAATGGTTGTGTAAAGTAAACAGTTAATGATCCCTATAGAGATATTGAATTATTTGAGGAAAACTGAAAACTTAAAAGAGCCAAAGTAGTTAGTCATGTAAATAAGACTCTCTGAAACAAAGCAGTACAACCTTTAGGCAAAGAGGGCAAATAAAATTAAGTTTTCATAATATATTCTTTTAAAAATATTCCAGGAAACTTATGCAAGTTCTTCTGTATTTGAGATAATCTCTTTCAAATACTTCCTTTACACTAAGATTTGTGGACTTGAGTGCTTTTTTTAAGTGGAGCACAGCAATAATAGATGTAAAAAGAGATAAGAGTGAGGTAATAATACTCCAGCCCCCCACAAGAGCTTAAAAATGAGGTAAATTACAATAGAAAAAAGCCTACAGATAATGGCTATTATTATTAATCGCTATCTGGTAGCATTAAACTGATCAGTCCAAAGATTTGGCACTAAATTGCCTAACCAACACTTAAAATTCTAATCAAAATGACAAGGAAAAATTTAGGAAACAGAACCATAATTTAGTAATTTGAGTAATGTAAAATAATAGCCCCTATCAAGTTCTAAAACCAAATTTTATACTTTCCATATATATAGAATTTGTACAAAGCTCTTAGTCTCACTATTTAGGACACGTGCAATGCCTTGCCTCAATTTCTATTGCAATGAGCTCCGGACTAGTCTCTGCCTCAAGGCCAAATGGCCCCTTCTTCATCCCACCCAGGTCCCAAACATCTCTAAGGCCATAATCAGAGTGATCTTTATAGTTACTTAATCTGAGAGTGTTACTTCTCTGCTTAACATATTCTCATTTCATGTTTGCTTTAGAATAAAATCTGAACTCCTGAATGCTGCAAGCTAGGCCATTAATGAGTAGGTAACTTCATCCCTTTATGCCCTCATTTCTTACCACTTTCCCTAAAAGTACACTATCTATCACTTATCTATCACACCAAACAGCTTAGAGGTTCTTGAAAACACCACAATGTCTCAAACCTTAACACATGCCTCATTGTGTACTCTCACTGTGTCTAGAATTCCTTGCTACTGCCTGCCTTTTTCAATTGGCTAATTCCCATTCTTACTTTGAAATTCAGACCTGGCATCAACATCTATTGGGAATTCTTGCTTACCTCCCTTCCTCTGAGTTCAGTGGACGTCTCTCCTCTGTGGTCCTGCAGTATCCTTCTCCTCTTTTTTTGCATTTACACATGCTATGATAATAATGGATCACCTATCTATCTTCCCCACTATCCTTGCGTTCCCCGAGGACAGAGTCTTATTTATGTATCCCTAGCATTCAGCACGGTGCCTAGAAAATAAGTATGCATTTAATAAATGTGAATTGACTAAAGAAAGCAGAAAAGCAACTACCACTTGCGATTAACATCCTATTAACAAGATTAAATACAGTGGGCATTCCCCTGATAGAATGATGCTTGAACAAAAGATGGGAATATATTATGCTATAATAAACACCTTTTGTGCATCAGGGTAGGCTGTAAAGTTTATAGGATTATAGATTTTTCCATTATTTTTCCAACTTTCTGTATTATATTATCACAGTTTAGGGTGTTCCTCCCATAGGTTCTAATGAATGCATAAGGTTATTCCTCAAAATTTTATCATTTTGCATTCTGATGAAAGCTACTTATGGAGACCGCTTGTCAGGCTCCAATAGCCACTGGCCTCCATATGTAAATGGTTCCCCTAAAGTCACTCATGGACATCACTTATAACAAATATCTGAAATTCCCCTAAGTAGTATGACTTCAGCTGACACACCGAGGCTGAGAAATGCTGAAAAAGATGGTTAATCAGTGAGCCTTGAAAAGCCAGAACAAATATAAAAAGGTTAAAAGAAGTAACAACTAGTGAGCTGGACAGATATTTTAAAGTCCTGAGTAAAGCAATTTGTTAAACTAAACTGGAAATCAAATCAAGGCTCAAAAATGTGGCAAGTAAAGGCACGTCTCTAAAGTACAGTTACTGAATTACAATTATATATATTTTTTATTTTTTCAGTGGAAAATAACTTTTATTTATACCCCACCAGCTGCAAAATCTGATCCTAGCATTAAGTTCTTTCTTCCTTTGCAATTCGGTTTTTCTTGAGTGGTCCCATGAATGCTTTCTTCTCCTCCATGGTCTGGAAGTGGCCCTGGCCAAACTTGCAGGTGGTGTCAATGAACTTGAGGTCAATTTTCTTTAGAGCCCGCTGTTTGGTCTGCACCAGCAAGGACTTGTGGGGGGCGAGCACTCGCTTCTTGGTTCCCACCACACAAGCTTTCAGCATGACAAAGTCATTGGTCACTTCACCATAGTGGACAAAGCCACCCAGAGGGTTGATGCTCTTGTCAGACAGGTCATAGTTAGCGGAGGCATTGTGCTTGATCAGTTTGCCATTCTTGATAAGGTAGCCCTGGCTGATCTTACAGATCTTCTTATTGATCTCAGTGCAGTGATGGTAGCCTTTCTGCCCAGCGTGTGCAAGAGAGAAGGCCATATGGGCAGGATGCTATGCCCAAACGCAGGCCACCTTGTGCAGGCCTCATTGGGTCTTGCAGGGCAGCTACTTGGTGTGCCAATGACTGGTGACCCCTTTGTAGCCTTTGCCCTTAGTCACCCCAATGATAGCGATCATCTCGTCCTGCCCCAACACTTGGTTCACAGGTACCTGCTGCTCGAGCCTCTTGTGGGCCCAGTCCAGCTTCTCAGCCACAGTGCCTCTGTTCACCTGGATCTCCATTAGGTGGGCCTTCTGGCACAGACGAAGCAGGCGTGTCTGAGTGTGGGCAATAACGTGGATGACTTGGCAGTACTTCTTCATGCTGCTGGAGTCCTTCTCCAGCTGCTTCTTGCCATCCTCATCCTGCCATTTCTCGCAGTACTTGGTAAAGGCCTGCTTAAATTTATGTCAGTTCTTATAGAACCGCCTTTTGTACTCACCGCTGATGTGCTCAGCAAAGACAGTCTTGAAGGTCTGTAGGTCTTGATGGGTTTCCACATAGCCCACAATGCCCACAACCACCATGGGTGGCATCTCCACAATGGTCACAGCCTCTACCACCTCCTTCTTGTTCACCTTGATCCTGGCCTGTTGACTTCCCTCACTAAGTGTGTCATACCAGCCATGTATCCCAGGAAGGCTGTGAGGTGGAACACTTTGGAAGGGTCATCCTTAGGGAAGTTCTTTACCTTCCAACAATGCCTGCTGCTGCGCTTCCAAGGCAGGAAGCCGAGGGACCCATGTCTGGCAGCAGAGAACTTTCTGTGAGACATCACACCATCAAATTCCACCAGTAGAGCTGGATTACAATTAGTTTAAGCATATGTTTCTACTCACTAAAATTTAAGCCATGACCCAGTTTTGAATCATAAGCTACACCATCATGGCACAATTTACACTACTGTGTTTTCATAGTGCAACGAAAAACATTTCACTAAAAATCCACAGAGGTTAATGTAATTTTCTACTTAAAAATGAAATTGATGACAGATTATATACATACAGCACATTATATCTAAATCAGGGATAGCAAAATTGAATAGGGTGATTTGAAACATGCATGAGAAACACAAGGGGAAACACTAAAGTTATTCTGAAAATATGAGTGCAAAAATATGAGCTCTTCATACGTGATTTGTATATTTCTCCTTGCTGCCTAACATAGCTTATATCCCACGAGAAGTCATGGTACATATATATGCATAATATCGTCATATTAGATTACTAGTAAGTATAACAAAACCATCAAAAACATTTGTATCATGCTTTAGCATTTTCAACTAAAATGATATTTTGTCATACTGTTCTTAAACATAACCATCCAATTAGTAGAAAAAAAATAGCAGTGATTATAATTTTTGCCAAAATATAGCAAAATAGACTTGTTTTATTGTTCTCTCAAGTACCCAGTTATTTTTCTATCAATAATAGTCATGTTAATTATGCCTTTTGAGGATTTCTCAAAAACTTCTCTTCTCCATTCTCATTACCTTAGTCTCCTCTACGGTTCTGCTGCCGATTTGAATGATGTTAAGTGGGCAACAGAGGTGTTAAGATTTTTGACATTTTCCTGCATTTCTTCAGCTAATAAATATGAATTAATTAGACAGGATTTGTGACTCTGTGAATATTTTTCTAAGTGAAGAAAATGGGATCATATGAAACCATCAGAGAAGGTAATGGTGGTGCTTGGTGTAATGGAAACCATTAAAGAATGTTAAAAGGGAATCTGAGCCACAAACTAGTAGGAAGAAAAGCTGATCATCATAAAAAAGCAGAAGGCTAAGTAGGTCAGTATGTATCAAAAGAAGAAAAAAGTAGAGGACTCACACTTGCCAATTTCCAAACTTACTACAAATCTATAGTAACCAAGACATTGAAGTACTGCCATAAAGATAGACATACAGGTCGATGGAATAAAAATTAAAATCCAGAAATAATCACTTATAGTCAATGAATTTTGAATAAGGGTGACAATTAGGAAATAGAATAGATTCAACAAATGGTGCAGGAATGCTGGATAACCACAATGTAAAAAAAAAAAATGAAGTTAGGTAAAACAATGAAACTGTTAGAGGAAAACAGAGTATAAATCTTTGTGACCTCAGGTTAGGCAACAGTTTATTAAATGTGACACTAAAAGCACAATCAACAAAAGAAAAAACAGATAAATTTAGCTTTATAAAAGTTAAAACTTTTGTGTTTCAAAAGACACTATCATGAAAATGAAAACACAACCCAGAGAGTGCGAGATGATATTTGTAGCAACTCAGTGATAAAAAGATGACCCCATTAAAAATGAGTAAAGGGGGAAGCTGAGGAGGGTGGATCACTTGAGCCCAACAATTGGAGACCAGCCTGGGCAACATGGTAAAACACCATCTCTACAAAAAATACAAAAATTAGTCAGGTGTGGTGGCTTACGCCTGTATTCCAGCTACTCAGGAGGCTGAAGTGGGAGGATCACTTGAGCCCAGGAGTTGGAGGTTGCAGTGAGCCGAGATTGTGCAACTGCATTCCAGCCTGGATGACAGAGCAAGATGATGTCTCAAAATAAAAAAAATAAAAAGAGTAAAGGATCTCGACAGATATTTCTGCAAAGTAGATATACAAATAGGCAATAAATACATGAAATGATGCTCAAAATCATTAGCCACTGGGGAAGTGCAAATAAAACTGTAATACTCTCATATCCACTAAGATGGCTAACATGAAAAGCAGACAACACCAAGGGTTGCAGAAGATGTGGAAAAACTGTAAACCTTTTACGTTGCTAAGGGGAGTGTGAAATGTTACAGCTACTTTGGAAAACTGTTTGGCAGTTCCTCAGAATGTTAAACACAGAATCACCATATGACCCAGCAATTCCACTCCTAGATATCTACCAATATACACCCAAAACAATTGAAAAGAGGCATTCAAACAAGTACTTGTACAGGAACACTAATATCAGCACTATTTGCAATAGCCAAAAGGTGGAAACAACCTAGATGTCCATCAACCGATGAATGGATGGACAATCTGTGGTATATCATACAACCGAATACTACTGAACCATAAAAAGGAATGACGTACTGATATATGCTACAACGTGGATGAACCCTGAAAGCATAAGCTAAGTGAAAGGAGCCAAACAAAAAGTCCACAGATTATGTAATTACATTTATATAAAATGTCCAGAATAGACAAATACGTAGAAACAGAAAATAGATTAGTGATTGACAGGGGTAGGGGTTTGAGGATGGAAGATGAGGAATGACTAACTGCTAATGGGTACAGGTTTCTTGAAAAACAAAAACAAAACCAAGAGAAGATGTATCAGGAAGTTCCTGTCAAATATAAAGATGAAGAATGATAAGAATCGCTAAGACAAAATGTTGGAAGGTAGGAACTAGAGGCAATAGAGAGAGTAATTTCAGTAGAGTAACAAACATGGGTACCACACTGCAAGGGGTCAATGAACAGGCTGGGAAGTAGCAGATGTACTGGATATTGACATCATATGATGATTAGCCATGAAAATAATAAAATTATTTAAATGTTAGGCCGAGAGGCACACCTAAAACAATTCCATGACTATTAAAAAATAATATTCTATGGAATATTTTGGCATCGTAACTTCTATAATGCAATTAATTTTCTAATACCTTAAGAAGATTAAAGTAATAATTATGTAAATGACCAAGCTTATATATGACATTGCCACAGCATTTTACATAATACAGCTTTTTAAATTAAAAATTGCAGTTCGTAACTTTTCTTGTTATTGTTCTGAATAAATTATTTTTTTCCTCAAAATAAAGACCTGGATGTAATTGCAAGAAAAGTTTAAAAAGAAACATAGGGAGATTCAATGTTTACAAGCGCCTGGGCGTGTTAGAAGCTCTGGTTTCTTTTGGCGTCGTTGGAATGCTGCTCTTTATGTAAGTCCATTGTGCAGTAATGAATGAAATAGCTACCGATGCTCTCCAAATAAAAGACTCACTCTCCCTCAGCAGAAGCAGGTGCTATCGAACAGCTACTGTTTGCACAGCGACTTTCCAGACAAAAACTTTACACAAAAGGAACATACAAATAATTCCTGGGAGGCCTCCTCTGTGAATCTCCAAGACAATAGCCCAGCTGCAGTAACGCCACATGTGCCATTTTTAAGGTCAGTTTG
The DNA here is from genome assembly GCA_963573385.1 of Cacajao melanocephalus. Classification (NCBI taxonomy): domain Eukaryota; kingdom Metazoa; phylum Chordata; class Mammalia; order Primates; family Pitheciidae; genus Cacajao; species Cacajao melanocephalus. The sequence goes on from CAUYLG010024759.1 coordinate 24,950, forward strand.
GTATCTGTGCCTTTTTCGTAGCACTACTACAAGCATATTTATAAGGCACATATCACATAGAAATAGACACTTGAGGTTATATTTTATTATTTGATGAATGTCTTAGTATAAGGTCTTTATTAAAAACAATCTTTTGGCTGTTGTAACAATTGTGTTACAACTGTAACACAAATAAGTACTGATAATAAGTACCTTTTTAGCACTTTATCACCCATAATATTTTAGATTCATCTATTATTTTGAAAAGGAGTAGCTGCATATAAACTTATTTACTTTGCAAAAGGAAGAATTAGCTTTTCAGCTTATAAAAATATGAAGTGATATTATTGATAATTCAAGAATCTACACGATAAGCCATGTGATTTCTAAGTTACTTCTGCACATAATTTATAAAAATATTTGTATCTCTATCCTTTAATGGTAACCAGCAATTTCTTTAGAATAACCATCAGAATGAATAAAAGTTCAGATAAGGCTTAGGTTTCCACCTAAAGTTGTATCAACAGGTTTTCATATTCATTTTGGGACTTCTAAAATTCCTATAGTACTAGGTATGTACAAAATAAATTATGAGATAAAACAGCAATGCTATCCAGAAAATGAGAGGAAGGAAAATGATTAGAATCACCTGGTTTTTCTTTTAAAATATTGCTAGAATACTGATATGATATTTTACAAGCATTATCAAGAATGTCATTGATACTTACCAACTCCTGACACAAGACATGCAAAGGCAAATCAGAGGCATTTTAAAGGAAGGCTAAGCAATGTATTTTGTAAAACAACAAAAAAACAGAAAAACCAAACTTTTTCTACATGTGAGAAAAAGCGATGCTGCTTACAATCCAATAATAAGACAATTATCAGAGTTTCAACAGGAAGTCTGATAGCCTGGATATAACAAGGACGGGAAGAAGGCAGAAAAGCAGTCTTTAACCTAAAGTTAGAACTGAAAGATCAAGAGAGCCACCTGCAGTTTGAAATCCAGAAATATGAAAATTCCTCTGACCCTATATTTAAAAGCATTGTTTCTAGGGACGATTCTCTCAGAGCTCCTGATTAATTTTGACTTGGTTAGGAAAGTACATCACAATATAACTCAGCTGTACTGCAAAATAATTATATTATGTTTTGAGTTCTATGATCCTTTCAGTCTAAGATTTATGCTTTCTACGTTTTTACAATTGTATGTTAATCAAAGTATATTTATTGAGCACTTACTACATGTGTTACTTTTTATTTCCTAACCAAATGGCAATGAAACTTATATTATAAATGATATTTTACTATCAACTATGCAACAATGTGAGTCCTTTTAAGAACAATCTTCAACCTTTGGGGGCACTATCAAAATAGAAATTATCTTGCTTTTTAAAGTGAAGTTTCTGCTTTCAAGTTTGGATTACAGTGATTCTAAAATGCTTTTATTCTCTCTATCCTCAGTTGGGTAACCATAATGTCCTCCTGGCCCATATTAAACATATCTTCAAATAAACATATCCAAGGTAATATGTAAGTTTTCAGGCAAGAGCACAGACTATTATGAATCAGGAGTCTGTTTGGAGTGTTATAAGGTAATGCCATATTTGGTGTTGATACCTAAGTCTCTACTGGATCCTAGAGTCTAAGGATATCAACATTTAGGCAAGAAGAATAGGTTCTTCCCCATTTTCAGCTTTCACAATGGAGGAGAAACTCTTAACTGAGACTTAGGAGAAAGATGGCTGAAACTGCTTATTAGTCTGTTCTACCAATTATAAAAATTAATATTACCACATGATTTCTAGACTATTAAAAAAGAAAGATTTATTTGAGAGATTATTGCATTCTCAATTGATCTCTGGGTAGGTAACTCTTATGGAGTCTTGCTTTGTCGCCCAGGCTGGAGTGCAGTGGTGCAATCTCGGCTCACTGCAATCTCTGCCTCCCAGGTTCAAGTGATTGTTGTGCCTCATCCTCCCAAGTAGCTGGGACTACAGGTGCATGCCACCACACTCAGCTAATTTTTGTATTTTCAGTAGAGACAGGTTTCACCATGTTGGCTATGCTGGTCTCAAACTCCTGACCTCAAGTGATCTGCCTGCCTCGGCCTCCCAAAGTGCTGGGATTACAGGCGTGAGCCACCGCACCCAGAATGGGTAGGTAACTCGTAAGTCTGGAGCTAAATCTATCAACGCTTCATAAAACCTATCATGATCAAGCATCAAGACTGTTGCTACCACAAGCAAATGTTTCCCATACAGTGATATATCAATTTTCTCAGGAATAACAACACTCTGACCCCATCCCGGATATCAGAAAAATGAAACAGGCAATTCTGTCACATCAGAAGATGTGGTCAGAATTGATGAGTTGACCTGTTTTTAACAGATCAGGTCATTCTCAACTTGGGAAAGACATAAGTTATTTTGAGATGGAAATCAAGAATAGTCAGATTTTATTCCGGCTTTAATAATATACCTTTCATATTAGCTAGTTGCTTTGTTTCTTTACCTCTTCTAATCAGATCCTACTCAGGAGAAATAAATGGAAATATAAGTGAATTTATTCAAGTCTGCTACTACAGCATCGCTATAACAAAATTTATGTTTGAACACAAACCCCTAAGCACTAACACGGTTGAGGGAAAGAGGACAATCCTTCTTCTGGGTGGAAAAGTGATAAATTACTGACACACACAAAGAAGGTGACTCTTGCCTGCCTATCCTACACAGACTAAAGCATGTCTTTCTCTGATGTGGGAATGATCTGAATCTGTATCTCCTTCAGAGACACTGGCTCTGGAATATGTGTAGATATGAATACGCTGGGTGTTCACTTGAAGGCATTACTGAACATTTTAGAGACACCAGGGATCTCACAGAATTTATCCATTTCAAAGAGTTAGACAACATTAACTGATAACATGAAATGCAATATCATATTTTTAGCAAAATCTACAAACTTGAAATAATTTTTCAGGTAAAATACCTTAAATGTAAATTAAAAGTGTAAAGTTTTCTAATTGGCTTTGATTAGCTCATATAACCTAAAGAAACAACGTCAATATCTTCTTGCGTGAGTTGATATGTAAGAAAATCCCTAGTATCAATCTCATTGTATTGCAGATAGCTAAAATTTATTTCCAAACTACTACTGACCTATGTATTTTTAGATAGACTATAACTTGCAAGATTGAATTATGTACTTACATATTCTTGAATGCTTGTTGATTATTTATTTCAAATGTAATCTGATTTCCTTTGGTAATATTGAAGCAGATTTGTCACCTTTAGCTATGTTTTAATAAAAAATGTTTTATGTGTAGTATCACTGCTAAGATAAGGTATTTAAACTATTCATATAGGTAAAAAGTAAACTGCAAAGAAAACAAGGAATCTAAAAAATCTCTTATACCAACACAGCATAATCTTTTCCCTTAATGACTACATTCTTAATTCTATAGGTATGAATGCAAATGTTTCCAATACATTGTCTTAAAAAATACTTAGTATCATAGAGGTTTAAATGCATAGGTATGTCTGTCACATAATAATAGACAACAGAAAATGAAATGCCTACTTTGAAAATTCTTGTCACTTAATCAAATGCCCTGTAAGTCAAGAGGTGCATTATGATGAAAGAGTTAAGAATCTGAGCTATGAATCCAAACAGCGTGGGTACGAACTCTAGTTCTCCCACTACTAGCTGTATGACTTTGGTTAATTTACTTAAGCTCTTTACGCTTAGCTTTTCTCATTTATAAAATGAGGAAAATAGTAGTTTTCATTGGGTTACTATTAGAATTAAATTAGTCCATGTGCATTAAACATTTAGAGCAATGTCTGGCACATAGCAAGCACTAGATATGTGTAAGTATTATTGTTATAATCTTTAAAATAATCTAAATCAATTCATAGGTATACAGAATGATATCCAAACCATGAAATTTTGAATAAAGTTAAACAGACAGAAAATAGTAAAAACAATGAAAGAATAAGAAAAGGCCAGGTGTGGTGGCTCATGCCTGTAATCCCAGCACTTTGGGAGGCCGAGGCGGGTGGATCACGAGGTCAAGATAGCGAGACCATCCTGGCCAACATGGTGAAACCACGTCTCTACTAAAAATACAAAAATTAGCTGGGCATTTGGCAAGTGCCTGTAGTCCCAGCTACTCGGGAGGCTGAGGCGGAAGAATCGCTTGAACCCAGGAGGCAGAGGTTGCGGTGAGCAGAAACTGCACCACTGTGCTCCACCCTGGCGACAGAGCAAGACTCAGTCTCAAAAAAAAAGAAAAAAAAAGAATAAGAAAAACAGCAATTCTAATATCCAAGATAAAGTAATTAAAGTCTGAAAATAAAATCTGCATTATTTCCAATGACAAAACATTATAATGAATAATTTCAAACTAATAAGGTTAGTTAGAAACCCAAATTATCAAATAAATGTCTGGCAGTATACTGGATGTGAATCAAATTTGCTGCTGCCAAATACTTAACATATTCCTATAGTACAAAACATGTAGTATTTTTTGTTTGTTTTTTTAAAAAGATAGGGTTTTACTCTGTCAGCCAGGCTGGAGTACACTGGTGTGATCATAGCTCACTGAAGCCTTGAACTGCTGGCCTCAAGCAATCTTCCCGCCACAGCCTCCCAAGTAGCTAGGACTACAGATGCGTATCACTTGGCTAATTTTTTAAGTTTTTGTAGAGACAGGGTCTCCCTAGGTTGCCCAGGCTGGTTTTGAATTGCTGAGCTAAAACAATCCTCCCACCTCGGTCTCCCAAAGCACTGGAATTACAGCTGCGAACCACCATGCCCAGCAACATAGTAACATTTTAAGGAACATAAATGTCTCTGAAGAGATGAATTTTGAAAACATTATTCAAAAGTTAAAAAAATAATTATCTTGGGATGTCGGAATTCCAGATGACAATTATTTTTGATGTATACAATATTTCTTCCAAATTTGCCAATGACATTTCCAGATTTTGCACAACAAACAAGTATTAATTTTATAATGAAATAACTTTACTAAAAATAAAATGCTCAACAATAGTTTGGAAACATTATTTTCAGAGAAAAAGCTAACAATATAAAGAACTTACATTTGTGGATATATATCTACCTGGAGAATTAATGCAGGTCTTCTTCCCCAAAAACTAACCTTCACAGCTGAACTTTTCCTATTCCACCTAAGAGAAGAAAATTAGTACCACGCCATCTTCCAAACAAAGGTGGTCAGATTGGACAACACCACACATTGTCAACAGTGGCAACAGTGTATGTGCAAAAGCACATAGCATTTCATAGGCTAACCATTTTCACAGTTAACTCATTATCCTGAATATAATCCTAAAAATAGACAGACCTAATATATTATCCTTACTTTACATTGGAAGAAAAAGGTTCAGAGAAGCAAATTGACTTGCTTGATGTCAGGGCTAGAAAGTACAGAGCTGGGATTATAAATTGGTCTTCTGATTCCCAGTCTAGCAATAGATCCTACTCTCTTATCAGTAGTTCAGAGCTTCACCTCCAGTAATACAGACTCAGGTTTTCTTTCCCTGTTATTCCCACTGCTTTTACATTTAGCAAATGCTTCCATTTTAACAACTGTTTTATCAGACTGTTTCTTTACAAGCCCCACGCTCTATTATACCATAAGATTCCTGATGACAGTAATCATATCATTTCCTCTTTGTAACCCTAGAACAAGGGAAGGTACTCTGCACAAAGGAAGTGCTTAGTCACTGTTTTCTGAATGAGTAAAATGTAAATTCATACAGTACATTCTATACTCATCAAGCCTCAGAGTATTTTTCTTTATCAAATGTACTCATATATTAACAACGAATTACTTATTTTCCCTAGTCATTTCTACTACTATTCTACTTATTAACTATTCCTTATATTTCAAAATTATTGACCATTATTAATTTCATTTATATACCTTAACATCATTTACATTATATTCTTTTGTCTTTAGGAGAGTGTAATATTAAGTCTAAATACATTAATCAAAGCTCTCAACATCCATTCATACAGCAATAATACTTAAGACTTTCGTGGCTGGTGGCTCACGCCTATAATCTCAGCACTTTGGGAAGCCGGAGTGGGCGATTTCTTGAGGCCAGGAGTTTGAGACCAGCTTGTGTGACATGGTGAAATCCAACTCTATAAAAAATACCAAAAGGAGCAGGGCGTGGTAGCATGCACCTGTAGTCCCGGCTACTTGGGAGACTGAGGTGGAAGGATCACCTGAACCCAGGAGGTCAAGATTTGCAGTGAGCTGTAATCATGCCACTGCACCCCAGCCTGAGTGACAGAGTGCAGTCCCCTCTCAAAAAAAAGAAAGAAAGAAAAAAAGATTTTCTTCATATAAGTCCCTAAGGATACTAAGAGGAATGAAAGATGGTCCCCATCCAGCAAGATCTTACCTTCTGGGGAAAAGACAGACTTTTTACTTCTCAAAGAGTTAAGAACATGTGAAGAAACCAAGAGTATGCCCATCTTATCTGCAACTTCCTCTTTGATGGCTCAAATAATCTTCTTTATGTATAATAACATTTGTCAGTGAGTGATAATGAGTACAACTGCAAGACCACCTTGCTAGTACAAACACCACATGTCCAAAAGTTAACTATAATAGTCCCCCCTTATCCATGGCTTCATTTTCTACAGTTTCAGTCACCCATGGTCAACTGCAGTCCAAAGACATTAAATGGAAAATTCCAGAAATAAACAATTCATAAGTTTTAAATTGTGTACCATTCTGAGTAATGTGATACAATCTCAGTGTCCTATTCCATCCCGCCTGGAACATAAATCATTCCTTTGTGCAGCGTATTCACACTGTGTATGCTACTCCCCCGTTAGTCATTTAGTAGTTGTCTCAGTTATCAGATCAACTGCAGAGGTATCATTGTGCTAGAGTTCAAGTAACTCCATTTTATAAGGCCCCAATGCACAAGAGTAGTGATGCTGGCATACTGTTATTATTGTTCTACTTTATTACGATTGCTGTTAGTCTCTTACTATGGCTAATTTACAAATTAAACTTTGTTGTAAATACATATATATATGAAAAAACATAGTATTTATAGAGTTCGGTGCTATCTGCAGTTTCACTGTGGGTCTCGTATCCCCCTGTGGATAAGGCAGGGCTACCTTATTGTTAATTAGAAGTTGCGGGGGTGGGGGGGAACTATTGTATTGTTAATTAGAAGCAAGTTCCATAAGATATACCTACATGCACACACACATGCACACATACGCAAAGTAGTTGCAAAGGGTACTAAGTAAATTAAGAATTGTGTTCCTGAATCATTGCAAGCAAGGGCTTATTTATATAGCATACTTCAGGTTCATTCTCACTAGAAAATGCTACAGTGACATTAACCATTCTTTGTTAAAACGTATTGATACTGAAGGCTGTGTTAACTAGATTACCTGAACAGAGAAGTGAATGGGTCAACTGCAGCACCATATAGCCAAGAGCTTGAATTTTCCTTGTCCTTTAGGATTTCTTTTAATCCAGTTGATGTTTCAGTTGAAATGGCATTATTGCCATTAGCTTTAGGGTGTAGGTAGATTTAAAATACAGGAGTTGAGGCATTACAATTTGATGTATTCCCCCAAGGATCTGTTTCACATAATGATGTGCCAATCCTAGTCTTTCATGATTTTTATAACTTCACTAACAGCCTTCGTTTTTTAGCAGATGACTTTCTTTTTATATTGCCAATGAAAAATGTATCATTAATACTAGTAATGACATCAAAATGGATAAAACTAATGTAAAAACATCCAAGTGAAAATCTATTAATGCCTATTACATATTCAGAGGGAAAATGTTGTTTTAAATTATTTGGATGATTATCCCAGAAAAGCAGGTCTTAAAAAATCATAGAACTTTTAAACTATATATATACATATATATAGAGAGAGTATATATTATATTTAATAATGGGACCATTATTAAATTTAAAACTAAAATAGCACTGGCTTCAGGTTAGGGGAGACAAGGAATAGGTAAAAGAGTACACATACTTAAGAAATATGTGATTGTCTAGGCTGTAGATTTTGCATTGGGTAGTGAGGTCAGAAGCACTTATTGTATTATCATAAATAACTAATTAAATAAAAAGTAAGTCACCCTCAAATCAATAAGAGTGGGTTACGAACAAAGGGATTGTGATTAGTTCAATTCTATTAATCTGAAATCAAAAAAACAAAAGTGGAAGGATAGGGACAATGTAGCACCAGCCATATAAAAATAAACATACTCTTACCATGATTGAGCAATCATACTCCTTGGTATTTATCCAAATGAGTTCAAAACTTATATCCACACACACAGGAAAAACCTGAGCACAACGGTCATGATAGCTTTATTCATAATTGTTAAAACTTAGAAGTAACCAAGATGTCCTTTGGTAGGTGCTGGTATATCCACACAGTGGAATATTATTCAGCAATAAAAGAAATGAGATTTCAAGCCACTGGAAGGCATGGAACAACCTTAAATGCTCGGTGAAAGAAGCAGTCTGGAAAGATTTAGGCAAAACCATGAAGACAGGAAAATGACCAGTGGTTGTCAGGGGTTTGGAGGCAGGAAGGCAGGCATGAATAGGTAAAGCACAGAAGATTTTTAGGGCAGTGAAACTCATCTGTATGATAATAAAATCATAGATACATGTCGCTATATACATGTCAAAACCCATAGAACTATACAACACAGAGAGTAAACTCTAATTTAAACTATGGATTTATTTAATAATGTACCAATATTGGTTCTTCAGTTGTAACAAATGTACCATACTAATAAGAGATGCTAATAGGGAAAACTGGAGGGAAGAGAGGAGGTGAGGGTATACACAGGAAGTCTCTACTTTCCATGCAGTTTTCCAGTGAAACTAAAATGCTCTTTAAAAAGTAGTCTGTTAATTAAAACAATTAAAAATAGAATATAGCACCAGTCATTTATGAATGGCTAATTGAGCACAGGGTTTTTTAATATATCACTAATTTCCTCTATTAAAATCAGTGTATGTAAAGCAGGATTTAAAAGCAAAAGTACATGTGGCATATGTTGGTCTACTGGTAATGCTGTCACAATAGCAGCAAAGCAAATGCATTACTTCTCATAAAAATAAAAATGAAGAGCCAATAATACTTGAATCTTGTTTTACTACCTTAAGTGACAAGGACTGAAAAGCAATTTTTAAAAATCACCCCAAAACATTATAAAATAAACATGCACATAAAAACTTTTACACTGAATTTCTAAAATGCTAGCCTCTCCTGTTTCACATATGAATAGGCAAGTAAAATTAGAGGCTTGTTAACATGACAAGACAGCTGCACTTTATTTAAAATAATTAATCAACTGAATATATATGAGCGTAAGATGTTGGCATTAAGGGAAACTCGGGGCATTTAGCCTCCTCCAGATCTGGTCTTATATGTAAAATACAGAAACGTATTTTAAATGCATAAGTCAGATTAATAAATGCAAACGCTAAAACATCTTATGCTAACTAATAACTTCCAACATGTTTTGCAAGCAGCAATTTCCTTGCTCACCTAAGCAACTAAGATTCTGCTATATTTATGTGCTTCTCTCAATCCTGGCTCTCCACTACGCCATGCTGGCACAGAGTCCTAAGTATAATTAATTTGCGGCAGGTCAGCTCCACTCACATGGCTTTTCCTCCTTCTATTAAGTTTATTTGGATTTCATGAAGATTGTGCCAGTAATGGGGAAAAAAGGGCAGTCAGGTAATTTCTTTTTAAGTCACACTACTGCAGCTGTCTTTTATATCTCATCATCATTGAGACATTTGAAAGGTGACTCGTTATTAGAAATCACTTGCACCTCCACTGCCATCAAGCTGCACCATAAGATCACAGGTGGGGGGTCTCAAAAATTAAATTACATAATATGGAGAGTTGTGTTATCTTGAGTTTAACTAAAATCCATATATTTCAATGTATCTGTATCATCTCATAAAAACATTAAAACAAAGACAGTGGAACTTTCATTGAATATATAGGACTGTAGAATGAACAAAGAAGGTCCCAAATTATTGAGGGTCACTTCTTCATTCTTCCTCCCCATTCAATGCATATGTGAATTCATGTTATTGCACGGTGCTTTATCAAAGTTTTACAGTATTTATAACTTTTCACTTAATGTACTATTTATAATCTTTCAAAAATTAGTGTTCTTCTGTCACTACTATCAAAGGAGAAAAAAGATAATTCTAAACTACTAACGTATAGTAAATAAAATGAATAGAGAAAAATAAAAAGACTAATGATATTTATAATATTTTCCTCAAAGGCCTATATTAAAAAGATTTAGTGATTATCAAGTTTGTATTGAGAGACATACTTCAGAGTTAACATTTTCTGGTAATTATGTTGACAAATATTAAAATAAGCACTTTCCAATAGATGTACTTAAAAAGTTCCTGCAATTTACTTCAGACAGCTCCAAGGAAGGTGTTAACAGAAGTAGTGCACAACTTCATGCCCACCACCATGATGAAAGCCCGTGATACACCCCACAGACTTCCAGCTGTGCAAGGATTTAAAAAATGGTCACATTTAACATTAACCAGGAAGACTACATCATCACCACCACTTTTCTCTGTATATTATCTCTTTCTCACCACACAACCATGAAGAGTTGCAGCATGAGCTGAAGCAACTACAAAGTAGATGGATATAATGATGTAAGAAATGATATACTTTAAGAGATTAAAACAAATTGTATTATGGTGGGACGGCTTAGATACAACAGAAGCTGTGACAACAGTTAACTACACAGCAGCTAAGAATTCGGTAGCTCCTTTTGAACAATTTTCTTTATGACAGGCAATTTGTCAAAGGTATCAATAACATTCCATTCTGGAAACAGTGGCTACAGTCTCAAACTATGAAGTGGGGAAAAAAGGACTTTCCATATCCTGACGTGTAAGAATGAACCTGAAGACAGAAAGTATAAACTCCATCAACATGACCAACTTTTTACACAGACACAGTAAAGATGAGTAGCATAAAATATATAGTATCTCTCTGCTTATAAAGAAGGCTGATTCTTCCTTCTAATTTTGAAATTTTTCATAATGACACTCTGATGATACAAACTTGGCATTCCAATATAAAAGATCAACAATGAGTGACTTTCAATACTTCCAAATATGTTTTCACATTCTGCCAAATTGTATAAACTCATAGGCTAAGTAAGATGTTCTCTAAAACAAATGGGAACAATTTAGCCTTAAGAAAAGCCCAATGTCTAATTTTGCATGAATTAGCCACTGATGGGATTGCATTTCATGAAAAGATTAAATGTCGATCTTACACTTGGCAAACTGCCCCACCTACTGATCCACATGAAAACAGAAGAAATTCATCACCAACATATTGACAGCTTATGATTTGTTTCAAGGCACACCTTTTTACCGGTATTCTGAGGATATACTCCTACTATACCAAGTTAATGGTAGGTCCTGACACAATCATTTCCCTTCTAACAAAAAGGGTGAGTAGATTTTAAAGATATTCCTAGCAACAAACATGTAAATATAATTTGCTCAAAACTAAAGAAAGCATAGAGGAACTGATCAATATATAGCTTAGTTTATAAATCCACAGTTAGAATACTCTAGATACAGCTATTAATTTTGTCTTACACAGATCATCTGCTGTAAACTGCTAGATGAGGCTTTTTTGTGTGTGTGTGACAGTCTCGCTCTGTCGCCCAGGCCAGAGTGCAGTGGCGCGATGTCAACTTACGGCAACCTCCGTACATGAGGCTTTTTTTGAAGAGAGATTTTGAGGCAGTATTTGCTTAAATTGAAGAAGATGTGTTACAAAGCCACCCAATTTAGAAAATGCAATGTTGACATGTACACCGACACATATTTACACAAGTCATTTTTAAAGCACAGATAATCACATCAAACAATAGGAAAAGTAACTTTGATGTAAGGTCGGCATATTGAATACTTGCTACTATAAGAAGCTTGGAAGGATTGTCAGAAGCCAGGTCGCTTAAAGAATAAGTGACAAATGAATGCACACAGGAAAGACAATGGAAAAGATTGAGTTTAGTCACTTTGTGCTGTGCATCATTGAAAATCAAAACAAGACCCTCCCAAAAATGAAACACTGATAGATTCATGGAGGGCAGAGCATTTATTTACCTGATAAGAAATGAAATATCAAGAATGCCTGTTTAATTGGTTCCCGTATAACAGTTGGTATTACAGAATATTTTAAGCTAAATATGGTACATTTTGATGACTCAGATGCTATATGTAGCCTAATTTTTTTCCATGTATCTTTCATGTTATTTATATAACTTTTAAACAATGCTACTTAGCTCCATTCTTTCTGGAATATGTTTTCATGTAATCATTATTGATTCTTTAAAGAGACTGAATTAAACATTTAATTTTTAAAATAAAAGCAAATGCTTTCAGGATAAATTTCTCAAATATTCTAAAAAATAAAATTAGGTCGAAATGTTGGATATATTCCTAAATGATACCCGTGCCTTAAGTGTATGTACTGATATATCAGAATAACAAGAAAACAATGGCACTGAATACTCATATAACATTTACCATGGACTAGACCACTATTCTAAATATTTTCATTATTTTTACCATCATGAAAACCCTATGAGGTAATATTACTGTCCTTCCTATTTAACAGATAAGGAAACTGAGATGTAAGAGGTTAGGTAACTTGCCTAAGGTTACTTAGCTAGTAAGTGGCAGTGCCTATTTCCAAGCCAAGCACACTGACACCAGTTTTCATTAAGCACCACACTAGAGCTTCAGATTCTCCTACTGACTCTGAAAAAAAGCTGATGGTCTCTCACAAGTAGTTTCTAACTGACAAATGTCTAAAGATCTCAGAGGAGTAGAAGCTGTGGAATTTATCTGGTTCAAAGTGTTGTAAAGGTAGATGCCAAGATTTATATTGGGATTAGAAAAAAAAGATAAACACATTATGTTTCACGAGGAAGAGTAGAAAATAAGTATGAGGAGAAATAGAGGCAAAGAAAAGTAAACAGCGGAAGGATTAACTCCAGAAATCTGAAACAAAAAGAGAGGCAAATTTTCCAAAAATTAAATCTAAGAAACAAAGCCAAGACACAAATCACATTCCATCTTTAAGACCCAACAACCTGGTTTGCAGATATATCACTTGACTGAAACCGCCGCTTTGCCAGTAAATTTCCCCTGACTTCCTCTCCACTATCGATCTTCCTGAACTATTACTTAAACACTGATCACCATCCCTACTTTCTACCTCTTCCTCCTTTGGCCATTAACCCCATAGTGCAATACCGTATTTCTCATTCCTCTCTCCTCACTGACAATCTTAGAAAGCTCATCTTTCCACATTTATATTTTCTGTTGCTTAAAACTCATCACTAATTATACATCCCACTGTGTCATGAAAATAAACATGGGAAAAATGGAAATAATACACTGCATCACAAAGAGGCTCTTTCCTATTTTTCTATCATCAGAGCCATTCTCTACTTTCCTGGGCTTATCAGCCAGTTGATCTTCGACTCCAACATCAATGTTCACTGATTCCACCTCCTTCCCTTGTATGTCTACAGCTATTAATAGTTTCCAAGTTTTAGTTATCTTACTCCTTGGTTGCTAAAACAGTCACATAGCTCATGCCCCTGCCCCAAACTTCTCCCACTCCAGTGCCACCTCCAGGTGCCAGATCTGTTTATCTCAAACATCACCCTGCAAGTGCACCAAGATTTCCTAATGTCGGTCAGAGATCTCAGCTCCAGAATTTGTTTTTGAAGACCCATTCGTACAGGGAAAGCAACAGAGAAAAAGGAGGCTTTGAAACTGGGAAAATGAGTAAGAGTCACTACAGGAAAGCAGTCTGCAAGAACAGAATGATACCATAAAGAAGCCTCCATGGGAAACCACCTGGTATTTGTTAACAAAGTTGCTGAGAGCTGAGCATTGCCTTGGTCTGTTGTACGGGCATCTTTACAAGGAAAAAGAAGCAGTCATGGACTAAACCCAGAGCAAACCGAAAGGCCTGGAGAAATAACTCTCCCTCCTCCACTTTTTCTTTATGTGTTCAATGAGCAGAAAATAGTCATGGAGAAGAGGGGGTGGACAGCTGCTCTGCTCTTGCTTGTCAGTTTTCAGTTGGAGAGAAATGCACAGAGAGAATACCAGGAAAGGCTCATGGTCCCAGTCTGCTGTCATTTAATAGTTTCTGTGTCTGCTTTTTATAGGTATTTTGTCTTCTCCCTTGCTGTCAGCTGTCACTTCCTGTGGTTGTCAGTGAGCATGCCATACCTCAGTAGTTGAGGCCTAAGCGGTAGCATTAAATAAATCCTAATTACTGAATTAAAGAAATTTCTAAATTACTGAATTGGCGTGGATGCCTGAACCTTCCAGCAGCAGCAGGCAAACAGGACGAACAGCAAGGGAGAGACTTAGCTACGTTGAGAGAGGCAGCAAGATTGCCTGCGGCTTCCAGTTAGTTTGCGAGGTGGACTATGAAAAAAAAAAAAAAAAAAAAAAAAAGTGGTGTGGAGAAAACTCTAGATGTAGATTCTGCTGTGTGAACTTAAAACAAATGGTTTAATTTCACTGTTCTTGGCTATAAAATTCTTTAATAATACCTATTTTCCAATGTTGTGACGAAGAATCACCCAGTATGGTTCCTTTGCTAGGACAGTCAATAAATGTTAAATTTTCTATAATCCCACACTCATATAAAGAAATGCGTACAGTTACCTAAATACCCAAGATCTTGATATTTTAGGTTGTTTACTATTAAATGCACAGAAGTAATGTATTTACAAAGATAACATTGGATACGACTGTACAGTTTAGTCAGTTTGGATTAGAAAATGTATGCTGAAGAATAGTGAGAAATGTACTTAAACAGGTGGAAAGTGGAAATGAGGATAAAACTGTTCACATTTTATGTAAAATGGCAATATGGCATTTAATAAGTTCCATTTTGCATGGGATATACATGTGGACAAAGAAGCTAGAGTCAAACTGACCCAGCTCAACACCCAGTTCTGTCATTTCCATGAGAGAGTAGAGAAGTTATTTAACCAACTGGAGCTTCAAATTTTTTCCCCTTAATTAGGCTTCAATAATAGTATCTACATCAGATGGCCCTGAACATTAAATGAGAGAATGCATGTACTGTGTTTAGAACAGTGGCTAGCATAGAGTAACCTTCCAATAAATGTTAGTGGCTCTTATTCTTGTGATCATTGAGATCATTCACTTCAGGAACTACTATGGTTCTACGTCCTATAAAGCTTTTCCAGTTGAGACAAAGTGAGAAGTACTATCTCCCCATATTCCTGTAGAATCTTAACCTACAATATCACTACCCCAAATGAATGGTGACTGTTTTCATGTCCATCTCCCAAGTGGCAAGAAGGGTTCCTTCAAAACAGAAACGAGCTCACTCAACTTTGTAACATCATCCTTTAACAGTGCCTTACATGCATGTATAAATCCCTCTGTTGCAAATACCCTTTACTGTGTTTTTAACCAGCAAATCCTTCCATTTTTTTTGTTTGTTTGTTTTTTTGAGACAGTATCTTGCTCTGTTGCCCAGGCTGGAGTGCA
Source organism: Cacajao melanocephalus (assembly GCA_963573385.1). NCBI lineage: Eukaryota > Metazoa > Chordata > Mammalia > Primates > Pitheciidae > Cacajao > Cacajao melanocephalus. The sequence goes on from CAUYLG010024759.1 coordinate 40,597, forward strand.
GTGGAGCGATCTCAGCTCACTGCTACCTCCACCTCCCAGGGTCAAGCGACTCTAGTGCCTCAGCCTCCCAAGTAGCTGGGATTACAGACATGCGCCATCACGCCAAGCTGATTTTTTTTATTGTACTTTGGGCTCTGGGATACATGTGCACATCCCCCACACCCTGTCGCCTACATCAGGCATTTCTCCTGGTGTTCTCCCTCCCCATCCTCTCCACCCCTTCTCTGTCCCTCTCCTCCCCTCTCCTCCCGTCTACCCCCCACCTAGCCCAGTGAGTGTTGTTCCCTTTCCTGTGCCCAAGTGTTTTCATTGTTCATCATCCGCCTATGAGTGAAAACATGCGATGTTTGGTTTGCTGTTCTTGTGTCAGTTTGCTGAGAATGATGATTTCTAGATGCATCCATGTCTCTACAAAGGACACGAACTCATTGTTTTTTATGGCTGCATAGTATTTCATGGTGTCTATGTGCCACATTTTCTTTGTCCAGTATATCATTGATGGGCATTTGGGTTGGTTCCAGGTCTTTGCTATCGTAAATAGCGCCAAAACGAACATACATATACATGCGTCTTTATAATAGAACGATTTATAATCCTTTGGGTATATACCCAGTAATGAGATTGCTGGGTCAAGCGCAATTTCTATTTCTAGATCCGTGAGGAATTGTCACACTGTCTTCCATAATGGTTGAACTAATTTACACTCCTACCAAGAATGTAAAAGTGTTCCTTTTTCTCCACATTCTCTCCAGCATCTGTTGTCTCCGGATTTTTTAATGATCGTCATTCTAACTGGTGTGATATGGTATCTCAATTTTTTGTGTTTTCAGTAGGATGGGGTTTCACCATGTTGGCCAGACTGGTCTCGAACTCCTGACCTCAAGTGATCCACCTGCCTCAGCCTCCCAAAGTGCTGGGATTACAGGTGTCAGCCACTGCACCGGCCACAAACCCCTCTTCATTCTTGAAAAACAAAATTGCTTCCAATGTGAGACATTCTCAAATGTTGATCTTAACAGGCAAACTTAAGATTCCCAGGGAAGTTTTCTTACACCTCAACCATAGTACTTACCACAGTACAATATAACTTATCTGTTCATCTACACACCAGATTCTCTAACTGAACTGTGAATTTCATTTCAGGAATCCCATTTTATTCATTGTCTTAGCCCAGCCCAAACAGAACATAATGTCTGGCAGATCCTCAAAAATTTTTTGGATGAATGGCTGATGAATAAATGAAGCGAGGAAGGACTAAACAATACACAATGTGCTTATCAAATGGAATTTGAAGGACTATGAAGTAACTGGACTTCAGGTTATCATTTATAAATAGTTATGACTACTATAATTTTTACAGACAAGAATATTTTGAGTGAAATTCACATATTCATGTGTTTAATTTCAAGAGATAAGAGGAACATATATATGTAGGCAGATATCTGGAGTTACAGCAATTAAGAGTTTGCTTCTTTTCTCGAGTTTCCCTTTTAAAATAAAACAAAACCATTTGAAAATTTCATCATGTTCATGAATATTACGTGGGGGTAAATTTTAAAAGACATAAAGATTTAGATTATCTCCTCCTTCAGTATAGGTTGTAATTTTCTGCTAAGCACACATTTGTGTAGAAGAGACCAAAGGATAAAGAGAAGATAGGAAGAAGCCTGGAAACGGGAAACAAAACAGAAAGGAAAATGCAGAAACAAAAATAAAGACAGAAAAGAGGTGTGGTTTGCATTGGAAAACTACAATGAGAAAGATCTATATGTCATCTCAGATCATACTGCAGTTGTACCTAGCTTTGTTCTAAAACCATTCAGTATAATTTTTACAAGTACTAAATTTCTTTCATAACAATAAAAATAATGTTCTGAAACTTCATATAAAATTTTCCTCTAAGAAAATCAGTATCTGCCATTCTTCTATTTCTTCATGATTTGAGGACAAATAAACTGAAATAGGAATTACAGAAGGGAAGCAAAGCAAGGTGGCCAAACGGAAGCCTCCAGTGATCGTCCTCCCCTCAAGAACACCAAATTGAACAACTATCCACACAAAAATCACCTTCATGAGAACCAAAAATCAGGTAAGCTATCACAGTATCTGGTTTTAAATTCATACCACTGAAGGAGGCAGTGAAGAAGGTAGGAAAGACCATCTTGAATCACCAGCACCATACTCCCCCCATCCCTAACCCACCACCCCCTACCCCTAACATACACCTCCTGGCAGAGGCTGCATGGCAGGGAGACAGATTCTATGCACTTTGGGAGGAGAGAGCACAATGATTGTGGGACTTTGCATTGTAACTCAATGCCGACATGTCACAGCAGAAAGCAATACTGGGTAGAACTCAGCCAGTGCCCATAGAGGGAGCATTTAGATAAGCCCTAACCAAGAGAGGCAGAGCATATATGCCAGCAGTTTGTACCTGATTCACTGCAAACCTTGCCACCACAGGCTAAAGTGCTCTGCAGTCCTAAATCAACTTATAAGACAGTCTAGGCCACCAGAACTGCCTCCTGGTGTGGTGGGCACAGAGTAATTGGACTTGGGGGCACATAACTTAGTGAGACACCACCAGGGCCAGCCAAGGGTGTGCTTATGTCAACCCCACCACCACCACCCAGGCAGTGCAGCCCACAGTTTAGGTAAAGACCACTTCCTTCCACTTGAGGAGAAAAAAGGGAAAGGTAGAGAGGACTTTGTTTTGCCACTTGGATACCAGCTCAGCCACAGGAGGATAGGGCACCACCAAGAGTACTAAAGCCCCCATTCCAGACCCTAACTACAAGATGACATTTCTAGACACATCCTGGCCCAGAAAGGAACACACTGCTTTGAAGGGAAAGACTCCTGACAGGATTCCTCATCTGCTTACTAAGGAGGCCTTGGGGCCGGACACAGTGGCTCACGTCTATAATCCCAGCACCTTGGGAGGCCGAGGCGGGTGGATCACGAGGTCAAGAGATCAAGACCATCCTGGTCAACATGGTGAAACCTCGTCTCTACTAAAAAAATACAAAAATTAGCTGGGCATGGTGGCACACGCCTGTAGTCCCAGCTACTTGGGAGGCTGAGGCAGGAGAATTGCTTGAAC
>CAUYLG010024761.1:0-13930 GCA_963573385.1 Cacajao melanocephalus
GTGAAACTCCGTCACTACTAAAAATACAAAAATTAGCCCAGTGTGGTGGTGGGCGCCTGTAATTCCAGCTAGTCAGGAGGCTGAGACAGAAGAATCGCTTGAACCCAGAAAGTGGAGCTTGCAGTGAGCTGAGATCGCACCTCTTCACTCCAGCCTGGGGAACAGAGTGAGACTCTGTCTCCAAATAATAAAATTAAAAATAGCAGCATTGAGGAATGACAGGACATGGCGTGCAGAGGGAGCAGGAGGAGGCTGCAGATGGCAGGAGGCTGCAATGTAAGGTGGACGGGGTTGGCTCATGAGGGCTCTAGGGGGCCCAGCATGTTATCCTCCGTGCTGGGGAATCGCAGATGGGTTTTTAGCATGGCAGAGATAGGGTGTGACCTCATCACTTTATAGGATATTTATCTATCCACCCACGCATCCAATCATCCATTCAACCCATCTTCAGTGCGGCCTCCTGTGTGCATATCAGGTGTCATGGGAATCAGCCCAGACATCTCTTCAAATAATTAACAAAATTACAATGAAGCAATTAATTGCTTAACAACGAATTCAGTGTCCCACAGGCCCGGCACACTGTGCACATCACAAGGGCCAGGGTGGGGTGGGCAGCTCTCTATGGTTCATCCCCATGGGCCGCCCGGGGCTGGCATAGAAAAGGGTGTTCAGCGAATTTTAAGGCAGAGTAGATGCACCTGCTGGCTTCCAGTGTGTACACTAAATCTGGTGAGTTCAGGCCGGGCGTAGTGGCTCATGCCTGTAATCCCAGCACTTTGGGAGGCCAAGGCAGGCAGATAACCTGAGGCCGGGAGTTTGAGACCAGCCTGACCAACATGGTGAAACTATGTCTCTACTAAAAATATAAAAATTAGCTGGGTGTGGTGGCATGCACTTGTAATGCCAGCTATTTGGGAGGCTAATGCAGGAGAATTGCTTGAACTGGGAGGTGGAGGTTGTAATGAGCCGAGATGGCACCAGTGCACTGCAGCCTGGGCAACAGAGCGAGACTCTATCTCAAAAAACTAAAAATAAAAAATCTGGTGAGTTCAGAGCCAGACGAACAGAGAGGTAGGAAGTGAGGCCAGAGAGGGAGTTGGGGGCCAGTGGCTGAATGGGCTTACATTTTCTCCTCAGGGCTCTGGGGAACCCTAGAGGGTCAGAGTCAACTCTGCGTGTTGGAAAGATCCCCCAGGCTCTATGGGGATCAGGCTTAAGATGAAATGCTGCAGGCAGGGTCGGGGGTGGCTGGGGCCACGGTCAGCAAACTACAACCTTGCACCATTTCTACAAGGCCTGGGAGCTAAGACTGGTTTTGCAACAGGGGCCACATGTGCCCCGCAAAGCCTAAAATATTTACTCTCTGGCTCTTTATAGAAGAGGTTCGCCAAGCCCTGCAAGAGGAGGAAGTCTGAGCTGGGTATGGGGCTGGGGAAATGCAGAGAAGGAAACACACCACGAAGACCCTTTCCATACCCAGACACTGACTCACCCCTCAGCTCCCTCCTTTCCTGGAGCCCCCGGCTCCTCTTCTTTCACTTCTTTTTTGATTGCTGGCTTCCGGGGGGCTAGGAAGGAAGATAGAAAAGAGTGGGTCTTTTCTCCTTCCGACAGCCCCCCACCTCCCATCCACTCTGCACCCAGCACCACCCCAGAGCTCAGGGAGATGGGTGACAGGCTGGTAGAGATGAGGCCAACTTTCTAACCAGCAGGAAAAACAGGGAAAAAGATCCTGCAGCATCTCAGGCCTCTGGAGAGAGTCTCATCAACCCCCTGCAACCCCGGGAGGTCGGGTAGGCCAGGGAAACTCACTGAAGAAGCTGCTGAGCGTCTTGGGACCTCTGCGGGGAGGCTTGGCCGGCTCCTCCTCCTTCTGGAGCTCCTGCTTCATGGCCACCTCAGGCTCTGAAATGCTTTCCATTGGGGTCTCTGCTTCTGTGGTGAGAGAGCTCAGATGGTGATGCAAACTCTTTTGACCCTGAGACCTTTTCTTTTTAATATAAACCCCAAGGTCATTTTGACCTGGCAGATGGAAGATATAACTGAACCCACCCTTTTGCTTTCTGCAGCGTTAGCTCTGAGCTGAGATCTCAGGTCTACTGTTTACTCCTCTGTGCTAACTAGCGGAATTCTAGCATTTGGCATGAAATGGGAGACTTAGGAATAGTGGTAAAAAGAAATCTCATCATCATGAGAAGATATTCCCACTCCTCCCTGCAGCTGTGGAAAATCAGACACAACTCTGCATCCCTAAAATTCTCCCTGCAAGTGTTATTTCCAACACAGGGGCCTCACGGACACTGGGACCACCCTGAGGGGGTAACTTCAGCCTCTAAAATCCTGTAACTCAGCTTGGCCGTCTAACTTAATTAGTAACATTTAATTTACGCCTGTGATTTCTGAAAGCTATGAATACTTTTTATCTTTTTCTTTTTGTGTGTGTGTGGGGAGGTTCTTGCTCTGTCACCCAGGCTGGAGTACAGTGGTGGGATCATAGCTCACTGCAACCTCCACCTTCTGGCCTCAAGTGATCCTCCTACCTCAGCCTCCCAAGTAGCTGGGACTACAGGTGTGTGCCACCACACCCAGCTCATTTCTGTATTATTGTTTATTTTTTTGGTACAGATGGGGTTTTGCCATGTTGCCCAGGCTGGTCTTGAACTCCTGGGCTCAAGGAGTCCACCCACCTCAGCTTCCCAAAGTGCTGGGATTACAGGCGTGAGCCACCACACTCGGCCTATGAAAACCTTTTAAAGAATGATGGGCTCTTTCCTCCCTTCCCACATGCATGTGGGAAAATAATTTTTAAAACTCCAGTAATAAAACCTATTATTATTCTAGATTTTGCATTTAAGCAATAAGTTTGAGAATCTATGTCCTGTTTAAATTAACTATCCTCTAAAGACTTCTGAGCCCAAAATCAGGAGGTGGGGCAGGGGGAGGAGAGGACCAGAAACTCACCAGAGGTCTTCAGGGCATTGGGAGGTGCGGTGGGCTGGTCCTCATCTTCTCTTTCCTTCTCTGTTGCCACTTCAGCCTCTGTGAGGCTTTCTTTCGGGGTCTCTGCTTCTGACGACAGACAGAACAGTCAGATTGCAAAAAAAAAATCACTTTGACCCACACAAGGGCATTTTGACTCTGGAGACAGTCTGCCCTCATGTTCTATCTTGTACCAATGCAATGTGCCTGTAAAGTGGTGGGCTGTGTCAAACCCTGCTCCTTGTCAACCCCAAGCAAGGCAGGGGCCGTGAGGGAGCCCAGCTCCTGTTCGCCTATGCAGCTGAGACAAAGACGGTGTGTCTTTCCTTATAAACGATTCCTTTAGTGTTATTCACCCCAAAATAGAATCGAAAATGTTAAAAATGCAAATGATAGCCTGTTATAGAAAAAATAAATTTTAAAGCTAAAAAAATCTTACCTCCAGGGTCACAGTAAAAACTGCAAAAACCAACTTGGGAAAACTCTGCCTTAGTAGAAAGAGGCCACCGCCGCCACCCCTCACTAGACACTGACAATGGCTAAAAGTGTACAGTTTACAATAAAATTTGGTACTAAAAATTGTCAGTAAGAAATTTTTTTTTTTTTGAGACACAGTCTTCCTCTGTCACCCAGGCTGGAATAGAGTGGCAAGATCTCAGCTCACTGCAACCTCTGCCTCCCAGGTTCAAGTCATTCTTGTGCCTCAGTGTCCCAAGTAGCTAGCATTATAGGCATGTGCCACTGTACCCAGCTAATTTTTGTATTGTTGGTAGGGATGGGGTTTCACCATGTTGGACAGGCTGGTCTTGAACTCCTGACCTCAAGTGAGGTCACCTTGACCTCCCAAAGTGCTGGGATTACAGGCGTGAGCCACTGAGCCTGGCCAAGAATAAAATCTTAACCAAATTTAAATCTTCTCTGGGAAAATGGACCTTTTATTTATTCACAGAAACAAAAAACCTGACGACATTAAAGGCTGCAATTGGTATAATCTCATACAGGCCCCGGATGATCAATGGATCAGATCTCTATGGCTGTTTCTGGTGGGTTCACCAATACGCAGGGAACTCAATAGGCACTGCAAGATAGATTTCTCAAAGGAAACCCAGCGACATCTGTTGGCCACTTTATGAACTACTAGTTCAAGGTATTTAAGTTTTCGGTATTAGATCACATTCCTTGCAATGACATTGCAACTCTGCAAAGCTGGGTTTTCACAGGTTGCTGTTATAGAAACCAAGTACTGTGCAAAAATCAACATAGAACAGGAAATGAAGGTGGCAGTTTTCAGCTGGATCCCACCATTTAAGATGTTGTAGAGTATCTAATGCATTTCCCACAAGTAAGTAACTGTGCCTGTAATCCCAGGACTTTCTGAGGCCAAGGTGGGCGGATCATGTGAGCTCAGGAGTTTGAAACCAGCCTGGTCAACATAGTGAATCCCCCGTCTCTACTAAAAATACAAAAATTAACTGGATGCAGTGATGTGTACTTGTAATTCCAGCTACTTAGGAAGCTGAGGTGTGAGAATCACTTGAACCTGGGAGGTAGAGGTGAGTCCAGACTGTGCCACTGCACTCTAGCCTGGGTGACAGAGTGAGACCTTGTCTAAAAAAAAAAAAAAAACACCCCACAAAAGAACAAAACACAAATATATCTTTTTTTTCAAGGTATGTATAGTATCTAACAGTTGTTTGGACATAACTAGAGCTGACAAGGTATCGGTCTAGGAGTGCCATAAAAAAAATTACTAAGACATCAAAGGTGCTGTGAACTAAGAAAGCTTGGGAATCTAAGCTTTATGGTAAAATTTACAAGGAAAAGGCAATCATTTAGAGGAAGATAGTTTCCATTAAATAAATATAAAAATAGAAGATAAAAATGGGAAACTGTGCCTGAATTATTACTGAATTAAGATGTCCAAATAAATAAATTCCAAAATGCTTTCAGAGGCTGGGCGTGGTGCCTCACACCTGTAATTCCAGCACTCTGGGAGGCCAAGGTGGGCAGATCACCTGAGGTCAGGAGTTCGAGACCAGCCTGGCCAACATGGTAAAACCCCATCTCTACTAAAAATACAAAAATTAGCCAGGTGTGGTGGCGCATGCCTGTAATCCCAGCTACCCAGGAGGCTGAGGCAGAAGAATTGCCAGCAGCGGGGGGGCAGAGGCTGCAGTAGGCCCAGACTGCGCCATTACACTGCAGCCTGGGTGACAGAGCAAGACTCCATCTCTTAAAACAAACAAACAAACAAACAAACAAAAAAAAACGCTTTCAGAACAAAAGTTCCCATGTTGCTAGGTGGAATTCCGACTTACATGGGTGAGTTCCTGGACAAAGGCTCCAAATCAGCAGGGTCTGAACATCCTGTGCTCTCAAGCCCCTGCCCGTGTGGATTCCCCACCATGCACACACAGTTCTCTCCTCCTGGGGCCTCACCTTCCTCCTCCTTCTTCCTCTTGGCTTCTCTGTCCTTGTCCGCATTCTCCTCTTCCAGGACGTCCTCAATGGTCCGTTTTGGGAGCTGCTTCCGAGCTGGGAAGGCAAAGGGCTTGGTGTGGCTGACCTTGCTGGCTTGTGTGCTCCCATCCTGGAGAGCTCAGACCCACTGATGTAGCCCCTGGAAGGCTCTGGGCCCTCTCCCCTTCTCTGCCTGCACATAGCCACTTTCTCCGTGCAGGCCTCACCCTTCCATCCCTGCTGCTTCCTGGCTGTGTGACCATGAGCAGGTTATTTAATTTCTCTGTGCTTTGCTCTCTCATGTCTGCAGAATGGAAATAATTCCAACGAGTAAACAATGATGTAATGTACAGGTCACAGTACAGACTCCAGCAGGTCCCCTGAGGTCCCCACTGCATCCCTCAGATCTTACTGCCTCCATGTGTTCCAGACAGCTTCCCTGGAACCTCAGAAGTCCGGAAGTGGCAAGGAATGAAGCAGGCCCAGGAGAGGTCCTCATCCCTTGATCAGCAGGAGTTGGTGTATAAATATCTCAGCTCCCTCACATCTCAGGGGTCACTCTGGAGCATTTATGCCGTTCCCCAGAGAATCCCACAAAATTAAGCTCCAGCTGCCCAATGTGGCCCTAACAGCTGTTAGTAGACCTAACAGCACATCCTGTGCTGACTGCTCCCCTGCCCTGAATCACTCTCTGTTCCCTGCACCTCCTAAAGAAATGACTTGCACTTGAATCCCTGTTTCAGAACTTCGGAGCCTACTTCTAAAAGTCTCTAAATTGAGACACTAACACATGATGAAGAGCTCATACAAAGGCACTTATAAGCATCTTCACTGTCATATCTCATGTTGGCCAATGCGCCACCTGGTCCCTGGTCTCCTGGCCCCCAGAGGCTCCTTCACATGGCCCCAGAGGGACCTTCTATCCACATGGCGGCACTGTCTCTCCCTGCTCAAATCCTTCCATGACTCCACATTCTCCGCATTATCTAGGATAAAGTCTTTTGCCGTCTACCCCGATCCTACCTCATCTCTCTCCATCTGACCCTCTAACTCTTCCCACACCACATACTCACCTTCTTCTACATTGCTGCGAAACGGGGGTGGGGGTGGGGTGTTTCCAGACACACCCAGCCGTGTCACACCTCCAGGCCTCAGCATGAGCTGTTCAGGACACAGCTCAATACCGCTCCCTCTGAACGTGATCCCCTGACACACCCCCAGGGACAACTTCAGTGTCCGCCCTGAGCTCCTAGCATGTCCTCGGCCACACCATGACCTCCTTATGGCCAGCTTTCATTCAGGGATGAACCTGCCTCCCCAGCTCACAGCTCTTCCACAGCTCCCAGCAGCCGCAGCACAAAGCCCAGGCTTCTTAGCTGGGCGTGCAAAACCCTTTGGGATCCAGCCCCACTCTCCTTTCTAGCTCACCTCTTGCTACATGCTATCCTTAAACTCTCCCCAAATCACATCCGATTCTCCAGAAACAAGGAACTGGATGAGAGCCGCCTAACACACTGTGCCATTCCCATCTCGAGGCCGCGGGACGTGCTTTTCTTGTCTCAAACACATGCATCGGTCCTTTGTCAGTATGGCCAACCCCAACCCATCTTCTAAGGCTTGGCTCAGCCATCACCTCCCCTTGGCTGGTTGACTTCTGAGCTCCCAGAGTGCCCTGTGTCAGCCAGCATTGTCTGATGTAAAGATGTGGCAAGCCATGTATATAACCTTAAACTTTCTTACAGCCACGTTAATAAAAAGGGGGGAAACGCCAGGTGTGGTAGCTCACGCCTGTAATCCCAGCACTTTGGGAGGCCGAGGTGGGCAGATCATGAGGTCAGGAGTTCGAGACCAGACTGGCCAACATGGTGAAACCCCATCTCTAGTAAAAATACAAAAGTTAGCCAGGCGTGGTGTGGTTGCCTGTAATCCCAGCTACGCGGGAGGCTGAGGCAGGAGAATTGCTTGAACCCAGGAGGCGGAGGTTGCAGTGAGCCAAGATTGTGCCATTGCACTCCAGCCTGGGTGACTCCATCACAAAAAGAAAAAAAAAAGGAGGCGCAGTGGCTGGGAAACCAGGATAAACTTGGTTTTAATAACGCATCTTACGCCATACATGTAAAATAGTATGGTTCCAACACTCTGTTTTCACACTAAGCCTTCAAGATCCAATGAACTCACTGCACGTCTCAAACTGGACAAAATTTTCATCAGAAACACTTGATCTGTGTATGTTTTATAAAATGTACAGGTGAAAAAGGGGATTCACATACCAAAGCTATTCCAAAAACATGTGGAAAAGTGGGGTGGGGAGTGGAAAGCCTTCACTAACTGAATTGTGTATCAGCTTTCAAATGTAAATCCAAAGGAAAGGCTCTAGATTCAGCTCCTCCGTCACACTCACCATGCTAAGGGCTCAGCAGGCCGGACCCGACAGCAAGGGCTCACGCTGCCCTGCGTTACGCGTGGGTCTCTCACCCTGTTCTTCCCCAACAGCAAACATTCCCGGCTCCCCTTAGGACAAAGGCGCTGTTCCCCAGGCTGGCTTTCCAGGACCATCTCACCTTGCTGCTCATTGTCCCAGGTCCTGCCCTCTACACGCAGCACCCCAGGCCCTGAGCGGCCCCCAGGTCTTCTCAATTCTTACGTTCCCCTTGCCTAGCACTCTCCCCTCCTCCTTTCCTGGTTGCATCTTCTTTGTCCTAAAGGGCTCAGCTTGGTAAGCCTCCCTTCTGGAAGTCTCCCTTGAGCCATGGCCCCACACTTCTGTTCTGACACGCACTGTGTGGCCCCCATCTCAGCATGTAACTATGATCACAATGACCGACATTGATTCAGCACTGACTGAGGGCTGGGTCCAGTTCTGAGTAGCTTACACGTGTTATCTTCTAACTGGGATATTTCTGTGTGGTAGATCTCTACAGATAAAGCAGCCTAAGCTCAGAGGTGGTCAGTCATTTGTCCCAGGTCATACAGCCAGTGGATGGTGGAACTCCGCTCTTAACCACAACACTAAGAGCAGAGCTGTCATAAGGGTAATAATCTTGCATGGAAGTCCAAGCGGGGAGAAAGACAGGTGACTGAAGGGGCAGGGCCCATGTCTTCTTACCTGTGCGACGCTTCGGGATCCCTGATGGGGAGCTGTCCATGGGAGAGGTGTCGGAGAGGGAAAGGTTGCTCTCTGGAGATGTGGCAGGGTGGGGAGGGGAGACCTGTGAGCAGTCCGGGGCAGGCTTCTGGAATAGGAAACAAAGAACGATTCTAGAGTGGTGGAAGGAGAGACTCCATTTCCCAAAAGTTGAGAATAGAGGGGACTGAAACCTCTCTCTGTCTACCCTCCTTTCTGACCCTATGGTCTCAGCTCCTAAATCAGGGCTGGTCTCTCACTTGGGCCATCATTCTGTCCTCCAGTGGAGGATCATGGTCCCAGCAAGGACTCCAGAGCTCTTCTGTTTTCTGCAGTAACAGAATCTTTGATTTTTGGTTAGGCATAACCAACTAACGACTGTTTCTCCCAGCCTCCCCTGCAGGCGGGTATGGCCACAGGCCCCAAGACTACAACTCCCAGCCTCCCCTGCAGCCTCCCCTCATGGTGCGGTCATGAGCCTCCTACACCATGGAATGTCACGGGAAATAATGAAAACCTCTTTGCAAAATAGTTTTATTTTTTATTTTTTATGAGACAGGGTCTCACTCTGTCACCCAGGCTGGAATGCAATGGTGCGATCTCAGCTCACTGCAACCTCCGCCTTCCGGGTTCAAGTGATTTTTCTGCCTTGACTTCCCGAGTAACTGGGATTAACAGATGCCTGCCATCACGCCCAGCTAATGTTTGTATTTTTTTGTAGAGACGGGGTTTCACCATGTTGGCCAGACTCGTCTTGAACTCCTGAGCTCAAGTGACCCACCTGCCTTGGCCTCCAAAGTGCTGGGATTACAGGCATGAGCCACCGCACTCGGCCTTCTCTCCATATTTGTCCCCTCCAGATCGCATGTTGAAACGTGGTCTCCAATGTTGAGAGGAATGATCTGGTGGGATGTGTTTGGGTCATGCGGGCAGATCTCTCATGAATGGCTTGAAGCCTCCTTGTGGTAGGAACTGAGTTCTCTCTCTACTAGTTTATATATGAGAGCTGATTGTTTAAAATTCCTCTCTGGCCAGTGACATGCCTGTCCCTCCTTCAGCTTCCACCATGACTGGAAGCATCCTGAGGCCTCACCAAGAGCAGATGCCAGCACTTTACTTCTTGTACAGCCTGCAGGACTGTGGGCCAAAATAAACCTCTTTTCTTGATAAATTAACTGGTCTCAAGTACTCCTTGATAGCAACACAAAATGGACTAACATGCATTTCTTGGTTCAAATAACATCCATTTAATGTTGAGTGGAGTGCCCTCCGCTTCCTGCTAGTGGAATATGGATGCTCACTGGGACAAGGGCATCTACAGATAGCAAACGACAGTATAGAGGAAGCCTGGGCCTCTGACCCTGTGAGGCTGTCACATGAATCCCAGACTCTGTGCTCATCAGAGAGAAAAATAAGTTTGCATCTTGCCTAAGCCGCTGCTACTGTGTCTTGGTTTCAACTACTGACTTACCTTCTTACAGGGCTCCCTGTGCCAGTTATTAAGAGATTTCCTGGCAGCTCCAAACCCATCACTGTCCAGTCTCCCTCATGATGCCAGGACTGGGACTCCACAAATCTCTTCCTTGCTCTGGCACCACCTATGCCTCAGGCAGTGCCAACGCAGGGAACTAGAGGGTACTACATGACTAGAGGCACAGCCAGCTTTCTGGGGGCAGCTGCTGGATCCCACTGCCAGCTTTTGTTTTTTTCTTTGAGACCGAGTCTCCCTCTGTCACCAGGCTGGAGTGCAGTGAGACGATCTCAGCTCACTGCAACTTCCGCCTCTTGGGTTCAAGTGATTCTCCTGCCTCAGCCTCCCGAGTAGCTGGGACGACAGGCATTCATCACCATGCCTGGCTAATTTTTTTGTATTTTCAGTAGAGATGGGGTTTCACCATATTGGCCAGGGTGGTCTCGATCTCCTGACCTTGTGATCTGCCCACCTTGGCCTCCCAAAGTGCTGGGATTACAGATGTGAGCCACTGCGCTTGGCCCACTGACAGCTTTTCTAATACTCACAGGGCTCACTATGTGACAGCTGATCAGAGATGTTGGCACCTCCCACCCAGTGCTCCTTTCCTCAAAGATCAGAGTCCCAGGCTCTCAGGGCACCTCTTCTAAGCTCAGAAACCCTCCAGCAGTCCCACCACAGAGATGTGAATTTCAGCTTCACAGCCATAAAGACGGTCGCTGCACCCTGTGGTTGCTACCTCCACGATGCTTTAGAGTTAGTTCTCTTTTCACCCCTTCAGTTACCTATGTAACAACTGCATACCTGGTGACTATCCTTTAAACGCCTTCTGTTCAAATCACTGGTGTGGTTTCCATCTCCCACTGAGACCCTGACGGAGATACAGGTCTCAGAGGAATATTTCAAACACTGCCCAGGACAAAACGATCTCTGCCTCTCTTTTGCTCAAAACTCTTCCTAGCTCCCCAGAAGCCTCAGGATAAAGTCCAAGCTCCAAAAAAGATCTTTGTCCTAATACCTGGAACCTGGGAATATGTTAGGTTACAAGGCAAAGGGTAACTGAGATTGCTCATCAGCTGACCTTCCCATAGAGAATTATCCTGGACTATCCAGGTGGGCCCGATATAGTCACAGGGTCTCAATGGGAGACAGAGATCACAGCAGTGATTTAAACAGAGGGAATTTAAAGGATGGTCACTAGGTATGCAGTTGTTAAATAAATAGGGGTTTGGGCAGAGTCATAGGACCTGACCTCACCACTGACAGAATAAGCAGCACCGCACTTGGGACATCATCCACAAAGCAACGAACGAGCATTAGACGACTTAAACAGGGGAAGAGAGGGATTCAATGTATTTGGAGAAGTTAAAAAGCCTTCTGACCACAAGAGAGGCTAGACATATTTTTGAGCCTTTTTTTTTTTTTTTTTTTTTGGATTTTTATTCTATTTGGAGACAAGGTCTTGCTCTGCCACCCAGGCTGGAGTACAGAGGTACGATCAGAGTTCACTGTAACCTTGAACTCCTGGGCTCAAGTGATCCTCCTGCCTCAGCCTCTCAAGTAGCTAGCACCACAGGCATGCGCCACCACACCTGGCTAATTTTTAAAACTTTATTTTCGTAGAGATGGGGGTCTCGCTATGTTGCCCAGCTTGGTCTTGAACTCCTGGCCTCAAGTGATCCTCCCAACTAGGCCTCCTAGCATGTTGGGATTACAGACGTGAGCCACTGCACTGGGCCTTGGGCCCTTATTTTTGCATCAGGCATTATTCTCAGATCCGTTTGAGAATCCACTCATTTCATCTTCCCAGCCACCCTATGAGGAAGGTGTTACCAGGAGCTGCATGTTACAGGTGAGGCACCAAAGACATAACTTGGTGAAGGAGACCACCTGAGGTCCTAGGGCAGGGGCAGTTAGGACTGGGCCATGTGCACCTGACACAACCAGGAAACGCATCCACCTCTCCTGGGCAATTTCTCCAGAATTCTCCTGAACAGCTGCTGCACTCTGTTCCAAAGACTAATGGGAATGAGTTTCTTCTGGTAAAAATGGGCAGGCTGATGGGGATGTACCTGGCCTTTGGCAGGGCTAAGGTCTTCATCCTCCTCTTCTCCTTCACTGCCCAGGACCCGGGCCGCCTTCCTCCCTGGCCTCTTCACTGGAGAGTCACTCTCGGGCACCACTCCATTCCACTCCTTCAGTGCCACCCTGGAAGGTGGGGAAATGGGGGTGTAAAGGGGTGACTACAGCAGGCAGACCCAGGGGTACCACCCGCAAACACTCTGGTTTCTTTGCTCTGTTTCTTTCCCTTCCTTTCAAGCATTCCATGAACATTTTCCAGTTGCCTCCTCAGCAAATCTCATCATTTCACCCATCAATGCATCCACCCACCCATCACACATCTCTGGAGGCCTCTGGAGGGCCTGTCCTGTGATGGGTGATGCTGAGGAGTAAACGGAGGCCCTGCCTGAGGCTGCCATTGGTCTCCAGCATCTACTGGGAGACCTCTTTTTTTTGTTTTGAGATGGAGTCTTGCTCTGTCGCCCAGGCTGGAGTGCACTGAGCAGAGATCACGCCATTGAACTCCAGCATGAGCGAGAGTGAGACTCCGTCTCCAAAAAAAAGAGCATTGCTGTCTTCTACTTAGATGAGACAGCATCAAGACGTGGCCAGTGGCCAGCTTCTCTGCATCTTGGAGAATGTTTTGTTCTAAAATGAAGCCAAAACCTGCAGAAACACACTAGAGCGGACTCTGAGGCCCTGGGTCCAGCTGAGCCTGCAGCTGCTCTTGCTTTAGGACTTCCAGCTGCCTGACTGAAAAAATTTCTTCTGGGGCCCAAGACATTTTGCATTAGGTTTGTACACTTGCAACCAACAGAATCCTGACTGCTAAAGGGAAAAAAGTCACCATATCCAGGGCCCACTACGTACTTTGGAGGGGGCTCCGTCTCTCTGCTGCTGTTGGATGCCTCCTTCTCAGGTTTCTTCGCTTTACCCTCTTTCTTAGGGTGGAAAAATGACCTAGAGGAGCATGAAAGGGGGGTAAAAAGGGGAATAACAGCACCTATACCCTGCCTATCTATGCTGCACCCTGCCGCTTCTAACACCATTTCCCAGCTCGGCACGTAACAGAGAATTTCAAATAAGCCCTTTAACTTAACTGACAAGGAAACTCAGACTCAGACAGAGGAGGCGGCAACACTCAGTTTTCTTTCCCAACTCACCTGAAAGATATGACACATCCCAAGTTTCATCCAACAAATATTAACTATGCACTTAAAAAAAAAATTTTTTTTGAGATGGAGTTTTCATTCTTGTTGCCCAGGCTGGAGTGCAATGGTGCGATCTTGGCTCACTGCAGTCTCCGCCACCCGGGTTCAAGTGATTCTCCTGCCGCAGCCTCCTAAGTAACTGGAATAACAGGTGGCCACCACCCCCGGCTAATTTTTTTTTTTACTTAGTAGAGACGGAGTTTCGCCATGTTGGTCAGGCTGGTCTCGAACTTCTGACCTCAGGTGATCGACCTGCCTCCCAAAGTGCTGGGATTACAGGTGTGAGCCACCGCGCCCAGCCTAACTAAGCACTTATTGTGTGCCAGGGCCTGTTCCGGACCTGAGGGGTTTGGCAGTGACCCAGAGACATGAAGTTTCTGCCTTCAAGAAGCTGACACACTGGTGAAGGACACAAATATTACACAAATAACTAAATATAAAATGTTGGAAGGCGTGAAGAGCTCTGAAAAATACAAATAAAGCAAGGCGCCAGCCACGGTGGCTCACACCTGTAATCCCAGCACTTGGGAGGCTGAGGCGGGCGGATTCACGAGGTCAGAAGTTTGAGACCAGCCTGGCCAACATGGTAAAACCCCATCTCTACTAAAAACACAAAAATTAGCC